>PYAF01005176.1:279472-311383 GCA_007407185.1 Glycine tomentella
ATGTTATGACATAGCCTTTTATGTTTTCCAATCTACTTGTGGATAAATCCAATAAGATATACTATCAAACCTTTATTTCAAAATCATTTTCAAAACTTCACTTATTTTCAATTAATCATTGGTCTTTTTAAAATAAATTATCCGCTGCAAATAAAATAAATACGAATAAAATGAAAGAGTGAAGTGGTGGTTACATCGACATGGTCATACAAGTACGATGTTGGTTAATCACTCATCCTTTTTTGGCTTTTATAATGTGTTGGGACAGGGAGGTGTAATGTGTTCAGTGGAGGGCTCGGAGGGATTTGGGGTTGTCGGTGCTGAACAAAGGGGGTGGGAGGGTTAATTTGTTTTTGCTATTATTTTTATTATTGGAGGGGTTCTTGTTTCTATATGTCTTTATATATTTTTGGGTGCACAACGAGGAGAAGAAAATTTGAATGTAGTTACTTGGCGATAATATATTCTCACTTGTGTTCTAGAGGGAGTATTATGGCTCGCATCAACTTTTGATTTAGTCAAATTTTAGGCACATCAATAGGGTAGCCATGATTGTCAATGTATATGTAACCGTTTCGAAGAACAATGTGGAAATGGCTTCTCATAAGTTTTGGGAACAACTCTTGTTATTTTGATTTTTTAGGGGTAGTGATAGGTTATAACTTAGAAGAGTTTGGTTTATTCTAAATTTCTAAAGACTAAATCCAGACAATAATGTTCTATGACTGTGAAATGGCAAGAACGGTGAGGAATGGTGTGTTAAGGTGGTGGAAGTTAACAAATTCGTTATTTCATAACTGTGTGGACTCTATGGCTTGTTAGAAATTCTGCTGTGTACTCTGAAAAATGAAAGGATTCAGTTGAGGTGCTTGAAATGATAAAGTATTATTCATGGCAGTGGAATAGAGCAGCTGCAAGCTTTTTCCACTCCTTATGTAGTTGGTATTTGAATGCATACAGGTGTTTTGATGGAATGTAGCTGTGCAGGGGGTGGGTTCTGGTCTTTGTTTGTTGCTGTAGAGAATAGGAATTGTTTGATGGAATGTAGCTATGCAAGGGGGTGGTTTCTGGTTTTTTTTTTTTATTAGAAAGGATACAAAGGGAAACAATTATATCTCTGTATATTTTGAATAATTGAGAGTTGTTTTTGTGTGCGTGTTTCATCTATGGTTCAAAACATGTCATTCTGCGTTGCAAACTTTAGGTTAGAAATAACGGTTTTTTGAAGCGAAGAAATTTGAAATGTTGAAATTACTTGTTTAAAATTTAAAATATTAAATTACTGAATTGTTATTGTGTGTGTGTTAGTTTGATCTGCGGTTAGTTCCATTTTTTGGTGTGATCTATGGCTTTCTAGAACTGTGGATTTTCTTGTGTTTGAATGATTTGTTTGATTTTGAAGATTGGATTCCGCGTGTTTTATTTTGTAGACTGAAGAACAAAATGAATTGCATTGATAGGAAAGCAGCAGATTAGAAGTACGGGGAGGATAAGACAACACCCAATAAGGTAGACAACCTATGGAGATAGTAGATATGCTTTCATTCATGAGTTGTACTTTCATGTTAAAACTTATAATTGGAGGTATCATTTACATAGATATATAATTTTCGCATGCCTGTCAAAGTAAATACATAGTTACATTCCAGTGCAATCGGTTTCTCATAATATATGATTTTGTTACAAATTGTTTTGCTTGTTTTGTTGTAGTATGGTCTCTTGAAACATTAGCATGTCTGAAATATTAGATAAGTAATCATCAGTAATCAAGTTACGAGTACTTTTGTTGTAAAATGATAAACTTTGTGCTTGATGGTGTGCCTTGGCACCTTAGGTATTGAAGCAAAAACTTAGTATTAGTAGACATTGTCCAATTATATATGGGTTTTTTATACTCTTGTAATATTCTTTGTAATACTTGCTGATTTTTTTTTAAGCAACATCTTTGAGATAAAGGTTGACCTTGTGAGTCATAGAAAAAGCATTTCACTTCATGTAAAATAGATTTAGAGTAACGTCATAGAATTATAATCATTTTTGGGGTTCTAATTTTTTTTTGGTAAGCAAAAATAATTATGTATATATATAAATGAAGAGATGTCTGCATTACAAGAAGTACTGCAGAACATATACCCTAGTACAGCAAACAGAACGTAGGAGGCTTAAAACATAACAGCATGAAAAAAGCCACATGAGTTCTGACTTAAGACTAGGTCAGCAACCAAAAAATTTACATCTTAAACCTTCCCTCCCCTGATTACAAAAGCCTCCCCCATATTAGTAGACCAAACGTGGAAAGGAAAAGTGAAGCCATCCTCCACATTTCTAAGCCAAGACCAACATAAGAATAGCGCATCCTCCATCAGTTTATGTCCATTAAAACTGACACATTGAAAAATAATTTTGTTCCTATTACACCAAATAGTCCAAGTCAAAGCTACCCACCAAGTCTGCCATCTCCTCAATCTAATTCCATTGTATCCATAGAAAGAATGTTGAGTGAAGTGTTCTTTTGGCGTTACGGAAGATACACTTACTACATTTATCCATGACAAACATTCCCACCAAAGTGGCAGAATTCTATTACAGCCAAAAAATAAGTGGGACACATCCTCATCATTAATCCTGCAGAAAGGGCAAATGTTGTCACCAAGTTCCACGTTTCTTCTACACAAGTTCACCTTAGAAGGCAATCTGTCCCTGCATAGTCTCCAGGCAAAACATAGTCCCTTATTAGGTACTTTTAGCTTCCACAAGTCCTTGAATATACCCTCTTGAGGCAGGCTGTTCAGTTCGTTGTCAATACAATGATAAGCACTTCCAACTGTATATTTTCCACTCATATCAGCCATCCAAATCCAAGTATCTTGTTGTTGTACTTGTATAACCATGTCTTCAATGTCCTTCATGAAATTTACAACAGATTCTACTTCCCCCTCCATAAAATGTCTTCTCCAGCTAAGCTGTCATTCCCAACCAGCTGATGTCGTTGTACCCATATGATGAATGTATTGTCGCTGTTGATTAGAAAGTAGATATAGTCTTGGGTACCTTTCTCTCAAAGTATATCCATCATTGGTCCATCCATCTTCCCAAAACAGTACCTTGGTACCACATCCCACCCTCCATTTGATTCCACTTCTAAGCCACTGCCCCTCATCATTGGAATTACAAAATAGGCTAAGATTCCTCCACCAAATAGATTCTTTACCAATTCTTGAATGCTCTGACAAGCTCCTCAATCCCCCATATTTTGAGTATAAGACTTGTGCCCATAAATCCTCTTGCTGATGAAACAAATTCCAGTACCATTTCCCAAGTAGATAGTGATTAAGTTTGGTTAAATCTTTAATTCCCAGCCCCCAAGCTCCTTTGATTGGCAGATGAGCTCCCATCTTACCCAGGCAATATTCCTTTGAACATCATTCCCCCCCCCCCCCACAAAAACCTCTTCTGAATTCTTTCCAAGCAAGCTATGACCTTCTTCGGAGCCCTAATAAAAGACAAAAGGAAAATAGGGATCAAGTTCAAGGTTGACTTTATCGAATTAGGGTTCTAATTAACTTAACCAACTTGTGGAAAAGTGCTAGTTCTATGTCTTTGTTGAAATAATGTCTGAAAGCATAAGGACTGTCCATGGTTACATATATTATGCTTGTATACTTAATGGGATGGAGGGTAATCTCTGGTTAGTTGGCTACCATGAGGAATTGAATGAAACATTAGTTTTTCAACCCTTTTTTTAGCTCCTTTAAACTATTTTTATTCAAATCTCTTGTTTTAAGCTGTATATATGCACAATTTAGTATACTTGTCATTGTTTCTGTTCAAAGAAGAAAGAGAAAAAGGAAAAAATATCTTTCTATTACTGAACGTTAGATTTTTTTTGCCTTTTTATTCCTTGTGATTTTAATGGATTTTAATCAATCATGAACCATTTATTGAATGGTAGCAGATTTTCTGCAAAGTCATATAAGTGAAATTGTGCTAGACTGCTAGTTTATTTTGCCCAAACATGTAAAAGTGTTCAAGTTTATTTTGTGGTGAAACTAGAGGTTGGTACAAAGTGGTGATGAAGGTGGGAAATTTTGTGTAATCTGTGTGATTAGAATTTTTTCTGGTTACATCAATTTTATGCCCTTTGAGTTCGTCTTAAGTTTACCTTGATTTGATTAATAAATCATATATTTTCAAGGCCAACTGCGATTTGCTAATGAAATCATCATATAAGTTATTTTTCATGAGTTGCTACTCTTTAATCAGTTGAATCACTTTTAAAGATTTATTATGGTTCAAGTGCTCTTGAAACATATGTCATGGTTTTGAGACTGATACTAATAAAAAGAAAGTATGATAAGCAAGTTAAGTTTCTGAGAACCATGACTCTACTTTTCGATGCAACTGACTTGCTTTTACCTAAGATATATACTCCATAGATCATGTCAAATTTTGTATTACAAGTTTGGGTATTTTGATCTCCTACCCTGTCCCTCACCTGCACTTTTAATTTTGTAGTACATAACTGTCTCCTTTGAACGGATGCGGAGAGAAAGGCCCCATGTGTGCTTGATGATAAGTTACAGAAATTGCATTGGCTTGAAAAATGGGAAACAAGAGGTGAGGTTTATTTGTTCTTAAGACCCTATTCTTCTCTTCCACTTGCCTTGACTTACTCATGACACCCATCAAACTCCTAGGCTCATGCAATCTCACTTCAGTGCTAATTTTCTCCTTCAATCCTTTGAGAAAAATTAAATGATTTAAAAACATTCCGCCAGGACTTTTACTGTCCCTACACAGTTCTCAAAATGGCTAATGAATTCTTGCACATTTGTCATATGACATAAAGCTAAAAGCAGCTGAAATGGGCTTCCGAGATTAGCCCCTTGGAACCTTTGAGCAATAGCAACCTTGAACCCTTTTGATATTAGTTGTCATACTACTGTTTATGTTTTTAATTGGTAGTCTACAATAATTAAACACTTGTTAAATCAACATATTACTGATCATACACGGATTACCATTGCCTTAAATATTAGAAATGCAATACATGAAAATGCACACCTTTATGAATCTTATGCTGGTGTCATTTATGAAACTACAGATCTTGCATCCACAAAACCTGTCATTTTCAAGAAATCAGAAGCCTCTTTTCCCAGTGAGATCTTGAAAGCCAATCACCAAGCTTGGATTCATCAACTTGTTGGTAGGTAGAGAGCACTTAAACATCATCCATTGTACTATTTTTTTTGAAGCAGTTTTTTCAATCCATATATTTAATTGATTATTTGAAGTGTATGTTGAACAAAAATTTATTTTCAACAGAGTCCATATTACTGTAAATGTAACACACACTCTTCTTTGAGCCATGCATTTCATTTATGGATTCATATCACTATCCTTTCCTTGTTATTTTAATTTATAACAGGACACTTGACTAAAAAATAAATCTCTAGCATTTTTTTTTTTTGCTTAGCAAACATAATATATATACATATATGTAAGGGACAACATACAAGTATAACACATAAACAAATGCATCCTATCAATCACACAAATAGAAGTAAAGCTGTCTAAAACATGCAGTGGGCATGGAAAAGACACCCAAAGTTCTCTCTGAAGATAGGCAAACCTCCTTCCAAAAAACCACTACTACACCCTCCCAATAGTGCAGAAACCTGCCTTAATATTACTAGACCAACAAGAAAAAGGGATACTGAATCCCTTCTCAAGGTTAGGTAACCAAGACCAACAAACAAATATAGCTTCGTCCATCAACTTTTGCCCATTGAAGCTAGCCCCATTGAACACAATCTGATTTTTGTGATACCATATGCACCAAGTCAGTGCTATCCACCATGTCTGCCACCTGTGGATAAGGATATCATTGAGACCACAGTAAATATGCTGAAGGAAGTGTTCTTTTGGGCTTATCGGGGGTACCCCTTGAATGTTTATCCAGTTCATGGATTCCCACCACAGCGGCATTACTTTGGGGTAGATGAAAAAAACATGTGATGCAACCTCTTCAACAAATTGACAAAAAGGACATCTGATGTCAACTATTTGTACATTCCTTCTATTTAAGTTCTTCTTAGTGGGTAACCTATCTCTCACCAGCCTCCATGCGAAGCATTAGGCTTTACAAGGGATTTTCAACTTACACATTTCTATTAATACCTCCTGTTGATTCTGTATACTAAATCTCCCTTCCCAGCCTGCATGAGACATAGTTCCCATGTGCTGAACACAGTTTTGTTGTTGCTGTGAAATTAGGAACAGTCTAGGATATTTTGCCTTCGAAGTGATTTCGGCCTCCTTGCAGTCATCCTCCCAAAACAGTACCCTAGCTCCACTACCTAGTTGTCATCTAACATGATTTCTGAACCAGCCCTCCTCTTCTTGTGAATTACAAATGCTACTCCAATCCTTCCACCATATAGACTCACACCCATTACTTGTTGATACGTCCAACGACCTCCAACCTCCATACGTAGAATCCAACACTTGTGCCCATAATTCCCCAGTGTTATGGAAGAGGTTCCATCTCCACTTTCCAAGCAAAGCCATATTAAACTTCACAACATCATTTATTCCCAACCACCTTTTTCCTTTGGTTGACAAACATCGGACCAACTCACCCAAGTATACTTCTCCACATCTTAACCACCCCAACATAAAAACCGTCTTTGCAACTTCAGGTTTCAGAAGTTTCCAAAATTCGTTGATGAATTTAAAGGTTAGTCCATCCGGTCCAGGGCTCTTGTCACTACCACACTCCCAAACTACATTGCTAACTTCAAACTCATCAAACCTTGTTACCAACTTGTTATTCTATTGTTGATCAATGGTTTTGAAATTGACTCCATTAAGTCTAGGTCTTTCTTGCATCAGTTCATCGAACCTCCTTTTCAAATGCAATCTTATTTCTTCTTTTACCGTACATGGTTTCTCCACGGTAAGTCCATCAACACATACTCATTTGACCTGATTTTTCCGGCGTTTCCAATTGACAATCACATGGAAAAACCTGCGGTTGCAGTCCCATTCTTTAATCCAGCTACTCTTGGCATTCTGCCTACGAATTGAGGCATATGCTTGTGCTGCTTCCCAGACCTCTTCGTGCAGTTTTTTCTAGCCTTCAATTCATCCTCATCAAGCTGCCTTGTGTCACCTTCCATTTGTAATTTTCTTAGTTCCTTTTTTGCTCTATCTAATCTCTGTAGTCTGTCACCAAAGTGCTGTTTATTCCACTCTTTGCTAATGTGTTTCATCCTCTTAATATTGCTATAAAAGAAACATGTGTCTTGAACATTATCATTTAGTTTCCAAAACTAAGTGGTTATAATGTTATTCCCAAATATTAAATTAAATAAGTAAATATAATTTTAACAACATTTCTCTACTAAAACACAAACAAACAAATTCTATCTTGTTAACAATTATGACAATATGAACATGAAGTGTTATTCAAGCTGGACACAAGTTTATCCTGCATCCGAGCTTCTTCTTCCATAACTTCAGATCTTGTTTTGATATCCACCATCTTCTGCAGTTGTTGATATCATTATGAGCTTGTGCATAAGGCCAAGAGAAAGAGAGAGTGTTGTTGATAAACATAATCAATGTTTTGTGGTTGGGGTGATTTTCTTTTGCAAAAACTGTGGTGTTTTTGCATTATGTAAGGGACCACAGTACGATTTGTGTCTTCGATTTGCTAGATATTTATATTTATATATGTGTGTTTGATTTGCTAGATATTTATATTTATATTTATATATAATTGGTTATTTTTTACCATAATTATTCAAACACACTATTAAACACTTGGATGTTTATAAGATGTCATTCAAGACTCTACACTGTTTCAGCATAAATATTCAAACAACACTATTAATTAAATGGAATTTAATTGATTTTTGAATTACTATACTAAAACTAATTTCATTTTATTTAAAACTGGACTTTAACTATATGATTTTATTTATACATTTTGATGCTATTCATGTTTATAAGTGTACACACATTAGTGTCTAGACACCCTCCTAATTTAGTACTCTTTGTGCACCCACTGAAGAATTACTGTGTAGACACCACCTCTCGCACACTACTACAAATAACCTAAATATTTGCTACAGCTTTGCTTGTGGTTGTGTCATTTGCATCTAAATTCAGGACCATGTCAAACTTTGTACGTTACTAATGCATTAAATGATGCATGTATATGTTTATCATTGTATTTAATAAGTTTGTTTTTTGGTTTTAGGTCAAAGTATTTAATGCCATTACAACCTTAAAAGGTTGTTTTAACTTCAAACAAACAACAATCACAAAGTTCTTGTTATCGTGGTTAGCACTGCAACCTTCAACAATAATGGTTCAATTAATAGTCACAGGTATGTATAATGTTTTCTAGCCTTTTCTGTTTTTGACATGTGCCTTCATATATCAATATTGGTTTGTCATACATTTGAATGCATTGTGAGTCAACCTTAGTTTCCCGTTCAAGCTTCAATCCAGTGATTAATGCGGATAGTTTGGATTAATCATTGAATTGAAACTTGAATTGTCCGTTTGGACAGTTTAGGAAGTTCATTTTTATACATGAATCCTCAATGTGAAAGTTAAGTATGGTTTCTTTAATTTAATGACATTTCGGTTTATTGTATGTTGTGTTGTTCTCCGAGTGCATACTTGATAGGGGTGAGTAAAACTCACCGCTTTCATTTCGTGTACTTGGAGACTAATGCGAAATGCTGCCGAAATTTCGTTAAATTGAACTAACCATATTTAACTTTCACATTTAGGATTCACGTATCAAATATAACTTCATGAATGGGATAGGGCCACACCTTTTCAACATGAAGGTCACATTTTTATTCAAATGGTAAAGGTCATGGATCGTAGTTGGATGAGAGCTTCCCGCATTAGTGATGAGTACGAAAACGAGGTCAAACAATTCCTAAATTTTACAACACTTAATGCACCTTCGCTGCATGGAAAATATTTTTGTCCTTGTCGCAAATGTGGAAATGGAACACGGCAGTCAATTGACGACATCAAATCACATCTAATATGTGAGGGCATAATTCCAACATACACAAAATGGATATAGCATGGTGAATTGATAGAAAGACCAACTATCCCGATCGTTGTGCCGGTTGATGTACACATAGATGATCGTATAGAAGACATGCTCCGTGACCTTGGAGAAGCTAGTTTTCAGCAAGCCCACGCACCTATGTACGAGAAAGTACAAACTGATTCGACAATCTCGTTGTATTCGGCGTGCACAACATACACACGATTGTCAGCGGTGTTAGCATTGGTGAATTTGAAGGCAAGATTTGGGTAGAGTGACAAAAGCTTCACTGAATTGCTTGTTTTGTTGAAGAAGTTGCTTCCTGAAGATAACACTTTTCCTAAAAATCATTACGAAGCGAAGAAAATATCATGTCCCATGGGCATGGAGTACCAGAAAATACATGCATGTCGTAATGATTGTGTTTTGTATAGGAATGAGTTTGCTGAAATGCATAAATGCCCCACATGTGGTGAATCACGATACAAAGTTAACGACAATGAAAGCACTGATGAGCCATGCCCAAACGTTGGTTGTCCAGCAAAGGTCTGTTGGTATCTTCCAATTATTCCAAGGTTTAAGCGGTTGTTTGCTAACCCACATGACGCAAGAAACCTGATTTGGCATGCAAATGGGAGGAAAATTGATGGATTTCTCAGACATCCGACTGATTCTCCACAATGGGAAAAAATTAATCGTTTGTTTCCAACATTCGGTGACGACCCAAGGAACCTACGACTAGGTCTGACATCCGACGGAATGAATCCTTTTGGTAAACTTTCCACTAACCACAGTTCGTGGCCTGTGCTATTGATGATTTATAACCTCCCTCCTTGGCTATGCATAAAGCAAAAATACATAATGTTTTCTATGATGATAGCGGGTCCAAGACAGCCAGGAAATGATATTGATGTTTACCTTTCGCCACTCATTGAAGACTTGACAAAATTGTGGGTTGACGGGATTGAGGTGTATGACGCACATCTGCAAGAGACCTTTACTCTTCGTGCAATAATATTTTGTACCATGAATGACTTTCCAGCATATGGGAATTTGAGTGGATACAGTGTCAAAGGCCATTATGCATGTCTAGCATGTGAAAAAACACTTCATTTGTCCAATTGAAACATGGAAAGAAGACAGTATCACGAGACATCGAAGATTTCTGACACTATATCACCCATATCGTCGCTTGAAAAAAGCCTTTTATGATATTCAGGAGAAACATTTTGCGCCTGTTCCATTAACTGGGCGTGAAGTTCTTGATCGGGTTCAGAACATTGTCACTAGATTTAGCAAGACACAGAAGAAGGATGCAAATGACAAAAGCATATGGAAAAAAGGTCAATATTTTTTTATCTTCCTTATTGGGTAGAACTCGATGTCAGACACTGTATTGATGTGATGCATGTTGAGAAAAATGTATGCAATAGTTTAATTGGCACCCTGCTGAACATTAAAGGCAAAACAAAGGATAATTTAAAATCTCGGCAAGATCTTGTTGATATGGGTATACGTGAGCAGTTGCATCCAATTAGTAAAGGCCGACAAATGTATTTGCCCCCTGCATGTCACACATTGTCAACAAAAGAAAAAAAAAAGCTTTTTGTCAATGTTTAAGAAGCATTAAAGTTCCACAAGGATACTCTTCAAATATCAAGAGCCTTGTATCAATGAACGATCTCAAATTGGTTGGTTTGAAGTCTCATGATTGTCATGTCCTAATGCAACATTTACTACCTATAGCAATTCGTGGAATATTGCCTGAGAAAGTTAGGGTTGTCATTACAAGGTTGTGCTTTTTCTTTAATGCCGTTTGCCAGAAAGCAATTGACCCTAGTCAGTTAGATGAGTTGGGGAATGAGGCAGCTATTGTTCTTTGTCAATTGGAAATGTTCTTTCCTCCTTCATTTTTTGACATTATGGTCCACTTGATTGTCCATCTAGTCAGAGAGATCAGGTTATGTGGCCCAGTGTATTTACGTTGGATGTATCACATTGAAAGGTACATGAAGGTGTTAAAATCTTATACTAAAAATCAATACAGACCTGAAGCTTCCATTGTTGAAAGGTATGTTGCCGAAGAATGTATTGAATTCTGTTCAGAATATTTGGATTTAGTTAAACCAATTGGGATTCCTAATAGTCGTCATGAACGGTCTAGGAGAGGTAAGGGTACATGAGGATTCAATGTTGTGACTATGACTAGAGCTGAAGTTTCACAAGCACATTTGTATGTATTGAATAACACAGCTGAGGTAATGTCATACATTGAGACTCACAAAGAATGTCATCCTAAATGGAACATCATGAAAGTGTTGCAAGAACACAATAGAACATTCGTAACTTGGTTCAAGTCCGAAATATTCAATGATGAGAATGATTCTTCAACATTAAAGTTGTTAGCTATTGGTCCAAATTTGAATGTACCAACTTGGAAGGGCTATGATATCAATAACTTTTCATTCTACACAAAGTCACAAGATGATAAAAGTAGCGTGCAAAACAGTGGGGTTACTGTGGATGTTGATTCGGAACACTTTTGTCGTGCCTTGGATAACAACCCTATTCAAGCGTCCATGCCTTACTTTGTTGTTATAGAGGAAATCTGGGAGCTTGATTATGTTGCATTCAGAGTTCCTGTGTTCAAGTGTAAATGGGTTAACGGAAACACCAGTGTATTTCAAGATCGTCTGGGATTCACCCTAGTAGCACTTGATAAGGTGGGTTACAAGGACGAGCCATTCATCATGGTAGAACAAGCAAAACAAGTGTTTTACATCCAAGACCCGTGTGACCCATGATTTTTAGTGGTTGTACAAGGAAGAACATCTACTACTAGTCATCATGCAGGTTATGATGCAACACTTGATATTTGTGAAATGCCTTCATTATGCACCCGTATGCCGATTTTTGTTGAAGATAGTGACGTTGATGACAATCATGCAATTCGAAATGATCATGATGAAGGTTTATGGGAGAACACTAATAAGTAACTGCTTACCACCAATGTAATGTTTTTTTAAATTTGTTTGGTTATGCAATTCCTTTTAAATCTTTGCTTTGCACAATAATTTTTGGTAATGCTGACATATGGCTAATGTGGTTGACTTATTTCTTTTTTTTTTGTAGACCCATGGCAACACCCCCTTTGTCCCCTCCACATTCACAACCAGAGGAATCAGAATCGACCTCTACAAGGAAATGTAGACAATCCACTAGGCTTATAAGTTTAACATTTAGAAGCGTCGACCAACCAAAGCCCATAGTTAATGTAAGTCATTCTATTGGAAGGGCAACGGGTAGTAACAGGGAAAAATTTCACAGTTATCTGGGGGTTGTGGCAAGAGAAAAAATCCCCATTGTCCATGCTACTTGGAGAGACGTGCCTGAATCAATGAAGGAGATCATATGGGATGACATTGTGGTAAAATTTAAATAAATACAACTACTAATGAAATAATGGTTCCTGTGTGGTGTTATTTGTCATGTTTTAACTTATATTTTTGATATTTTTATTCAGGCAAAATTTGATATACCAGACACTGAGAAAGCCAAAAAAAAAAGATAATGTCTCATGTTAGCACAAGGTGGAGACAATTCAAGTCTTCCCTAACCACTAAATACATATATGCTAACACAAATGGACAACCAAAAAGGGATGCTTCTGCTATATATCCACATACTTGGGATGAATTTGTTGTTAGTCGTCAAACACCAAATTGGCAGGTTAGCTGTCAAGTGTATGATTAACCTAATAACCCTTGAATCAATTACATTATATTGTAATATGTTTAATGTATTTTTCAATGTTTACATAGGGAATAAGGAAAAGAACCCAAGAAATTCAAAAGATGAATGAGTGCCCCCACATACTGTCTAGTGGGGGATACAATTTGCTTGAAAAAAGCTGATGGAGGAAAAAATAAAGAAAAGACGACAGGACGCAATGAATACTGAGAATTCTTCAAATGTTGATGACCCACCTTCTCCAATTCCAAGACATGTGAAGTGGAAATTGGACCGCACAAAGAGATATGGGCGTATGACTTCTAACACTGCTGAAGAAATATCAAATAGAATAGTGAGCGTACAACAAACTTATGTGTATATTGTTGCATTCGATAACCAAATAATTAAGTGGTTCTTTGAACTTATTTGTGTTGCAGGATGAGTTGGAGGAACAAATGACACAAGGGAGCTTTGTCCCTAAAGGACAACAAGATATCCTAAATGCAACCATTGGCAAACAGGAGCATCCTGGTCGCGTATGTGGTGCAGGTTCCGGGGTAACTATAAGGCAATACTTTGGACACGGATCACGTTCGTCCAATTCTTCTTCTAAGTCCATCAACCCAGAACAGATTGTTGATATCATCAAAAACCTTAAGGAAGAATGGAGGAGGGAGGCTGAGCAGGAAAAAAAGCAAATTATCGAGAAAGTGAAGGGAGAATTAAAAATGGAGTTAACCCAGATGGCAACACAACAACCACCCGTGGTGGATGCACAGCTACAACAATTAGTTGCACGTGTTAGCACGAAGGGTAGTTGTGTTGAAGCAGGAACAAATCCATCGGGAGAGGATTCTGGTAATGTAGTAGTGTAATTAAAGGGATTGTACGTTCACCATCGGGGTCAACATAAACTTGTTGTGTTAACCAAAGTTATGGATAGGACCTCGACGATTCACAATGTGGAATACGCTGATGATGTCTTAAATGTTTGCGTACAGAAAGTTTATGACAGTGATGCTGAAGTGTCATATCCGACATCTGAGATCCATTTTGTTAGAGACACTCTTCAGACATTCGTCGCATGGCCGACATATTTGGTGAAATCATTATCGTGTGAGGTATCAATTTTTTTTACCTTCCATAAAAGATTTTCGTTTGTTACAACATACTTTATTTACACTTCAATTGTTTTACACAAACACACAGATGCACACATCGGTGACCCACAAAAACAAGAAGCAGATGTTGCAGCAAAGAATGTAGAGCCATGTGTTGATCCGTTGGATGAGTTGATGATGAATGTCTGTGAACTTTACCACAGGCCTGTTCAATTATCATGGGATGGCCTAAAGTTTGGGATTGCAAATGTTGAATCGTCGTTCTTCATTACATATTCGGATGTTCATGAGATTATTTCGGGTGAAACTTTTTTGAACATCTCAATACTACAATTGTGGATTATGTTAGTACACTAACATTAATTGTGTCATTTCATAAAGTAATTTTTTATTGGGGTTTCAATATTATGTTGTTTAATTTTTTATTATTTTGTGCAAATATTGTTTGGTAGGTTTGTAGATGAATGGAGTTCAAAGTTGGACCATGATGGAGTGTATGGTTCCTTTGAGCCGCAAATGATTCACAATGCAAAGGATAAGCGTGTTGAAGCTCAACAATACATTCAAACATGGATGAAGGAATCACAAAGACAACTGTATTTAGGAGCTTACCTATCTCAGTAAGTAAAATACATTGGCATAACAACATGGAACAAATGTAATGCATTGTTAGCTGATTTAGGGAAACTGCAGGGCCCATTGGCAGCTGTTTGTTGTATCCCCTTCGAGTAACACAGTTATATGGTTCTGCTCATTGCGTAAAAAACCAGACATTCATATCAAATCCGTACTCAACAAGTTAGTGCTCTTCAAATAAATTATTTGTATAATACCATATTGGTTAACGAAGAATTAGGTCATGTATTAACCCACATTTGTGTTTTATTTCAACGAACTAGTGCACTGAAGACATTGAGTTCCGATGTTCATGGTAAATGTAATTCAGCATTGCCAACCTGGATTGAGATAAAGGTTAGTAATTTACTCGACCATTCATACGATTTGTTTGATTGCTTGTTTTGTCCTCATTTGACATTAATCCTAAATATGTCTAAAATTAGAGCCATGTGCAAAAGGGAGGATTTGAATGTGGATATTACGTGATGCATTGGATGTGGAACATAGTAGCAGGGGGTTGCAAAATGACTGGAACAAGGTACATTAACTTATGCACATTTGTAGTATTTGATGATATTCTTCAAGGTATGTATTTGACTGAAATAGCTGATTCAATTTATGCATAAATTTGTATTGTTGCAGTTCTTTTGTGATGGCACAGCATTGGGCAGCGACGACTTATTGACTATAAGGAAAAAATGGGCTAAATTTTTGTTGGAAAATAAAAAGAAATTTGTGTAGACAGCTTAGCATTACTAGTAACAGACATAGACTACTATGGTTTAATTGTCAATGTTTTGGGATGAGACATAGATACAAACTTTGGTATATTTATAACTGTCAAATGATCTACTATGGATATTTTGAGTTGTTGAACATATTTTGATTGTTTAATTTTATATATTCATGCATGCCTACTATGTTTGTTGTATGTCATCTGCACATACTCTTGTTGTACTTGTGTGCAGATGCGCTTATCATTTTTTTTGGTTCGTATGTGGTTGTTATGGAATGTAAGAGATATCATATTCGTCATATAGGTGAGATCTTTTGTTCTGTGTCAACATCTGCTGTGGACACAATTTTTATGTTAGAAGTCTACATGAAAAAGATTATGTGCTTCTTATGTAGTCATTTGTTGGCAACATTGCTTTATATGGCCGTTGTGGCCGGTACCTTATTTCTACAAACCGAAATATATTCAGTTATTGCTCTTCAATGTGTTATGATGAGTTCAACATTACAAGCATGTTTTTCTACTTATGGTCCCAATTATTTACCTTCAAATTGGGAGAGTCTAAGATATACAGTTGCAGGTCATTGGCTGATCTATGTGGTTTAATGAGTATCTTTTTGTGTAGAGAAGTTGGGCAAAGTATGAAAGCACATTAAAGGTATAACATGCTTAAATATAATTAATGTGTATGTGTTATGCTAATAAGATAAGGGATACATGCTTGCGTTTGTCAAACTGATGCCTTCTTATTTCTTACCACTGCTTTGGCTAATTAAATTGATTGTCTTGTTGATGTAAGAACATCACGGTCTGCTTGGATTGTTGGTTTTAAGTGTTGATGGATTTTATATTACATCTACATTTGTGTGTCTAGCAAATGTCTTGTCTTGAATTGGTGTTTATAATTTGTTTCACATTTGGAACATATATTTATGTAACTAGATCCTAGACACTTGATGAACTTGTATTAATTGTTAGGATGAATATACACTGTCAATTTGATATGATGATTCTGAATGATAAAAGCAGTAATAAAATTTGATATATTTATTGTAGGCATTAGCCAAGAAGAGCAGGTATTGGACCAATGCATAAGTGCATCAAATAAAATTTGATTTTATCCAATTGAAGCAGTGATTTGATATTATCCAAACATTTGATCAAATAAAATTTCCCTTCACAGGATGCGATCTTCCGTGTGGTAGCTGCAATCCTCCATCTTCAAAACATTGACTTTGTCAAAGGGAAATAAGTTGATTCTTCCAAATTGAAAGATGATAAATCACTCTTCCACATCCGAACAGCCGCAGAGTTATTGATGTACAAGCTTTGATCCACCTAACTGTGTAATTCCTATGCTTCAACTTTGGTGTCTCTTACCATGTTTATGTTCAGGTGTGATGCGAAAGCACTAGAAGACTCACTTTGCAAGCGTGTCATTGTAACTCCTGATGGTAACATTACCAAGCCTCTTGACCCAGATGCAGCTGCTTTGAGCCGAGATGCCTTGGGAAAAACTGTCTACTCCAAATTGTTTGATTGGTAAAAACAAACTAACCAATTACACCATCATGTAAGTAACCTAATCCAGTATAGGACGTTGAAAATCCAAAACCATTGATGCCTAGGAAACATATTAGTCCTTAATAACCTTATTCATAATACATAGCTAAATCTTCTTTAAACTGAAGTGTTTTGCTTCTATAGCTCCCTATTCGACAAACATACTTTCAGTTTTGAGACAAGGAGTGATAAATTCTAAATGGAATCTTCAAATCAGGCAGGATTGTGGACAACATTAACAGTTCAATTGGTCAAGATTCCAATGCAGTAAGCATAATAGGATTCCTTGATATTTATGGATTTGAAAGCTTCAAAATCAACAGGTAAACAGCAAAATTATTACAAGTCAGAACTACAGTTTCTACATCTCTATTTATAATCTCATCTGTTCTTCTTGTACAATTTTGAGCAACTATGCATCAACCTAACGAATGAGAAGTTGCAACAACATTTTAATCAGGCAAGGTTAATAACTTCTAAATACAACTTGAACATCATTATTAATGCAAATACATAATATAGAAATGCATCTGTTTCAACAGCATGTATTCAACATGGAGCAAGAATAGTACACAAAGGAGGAAATCAATTGGAGCTATGTAGAATTTGTGGATAATCAGGATGTTCTCGATCTTATTAAGAAGGTAGTTAGAGATTTATTAATCATCATTGCTTGTGAAAGGCTTTTTCTACCAGATCAAATTGTGAAACTATTTATATGTCCTGCATGCAGAAACCAGGGGGAATTATTGCTCTTCTTGATGAAGCCTGGTATGTCATGTCTTACTCAAAAAACTGTGAACATATTACAATGACAAAACAGATAAACATATTTGCTTATGATATACCTGCAAAAGAATTCCTCAATACAGGAGAACATGGTGGGAGAACTTGCTTTGACAATTTTATTTCCTTGCTAAATAAAAAAAAACTATATAACAGTTGAAATTTTAATAATATTCTTGTTTTCTGCAGCATGTTCCCTAAATCAACTCATGAGACTTTTGCACAAAAGATGTACCAGACATATAAAGGTCACAAGCGGTTCAGCAAGCCAAAACTTTCTCGAACAAATTTCACGATTAACCATTATGCTGGAGATGTAGGCTTGAGTAAAATTTTCCTTTTCCATCCATTCAGAAAATTAAAACTGCTAATTTATTGTCATGAAACCTTTTGATGCATAGGTCACATATCAAGCAGATTATTTTCTTGATAAAAACAAAGATTATGTTGTAGCAGAGCATCAAGCTCTTTTATGTGCTTCCAAGTGTTCATTTGTTGCTAATATCTTCCCTCCTTTACCAGAAGAGACATCAAAGCAATCAAAATTCTCTTCCATTGGTTCACAATTTAAGGTAAATCAGTACAATTTCAACATTGAAAAATTGACCAGTTCCATCTATTTCTAGAAATAATCAACCCATGAATTTCTTCTGAATCAAATCTTAATACACAGCAACAACTGCAATCTCTCATGGAGACACTGAACATAACAGAGCCACATTACATAATATGTATGAAACCAAATACAGTTCTGCAGCCAGGAATCTTTGAGAACTTCAATGTCTTCAACCAACTAAGATGCAGGGTAAGTTTAATTTTCATGTTCTCTCTGAAGTGTATGGCGATTCAGCGAAAATGAGAAAGTTTCCCACTAATAACATTCACATCACAACCCTTTTAGGGAGTACTTGAGGCCATAAGGATCAGTTGTGCTGGATATCCAACAAAAAGGACATTTGAAGAATTTGTTGATCGCTTTGGAATGCTAGCTCCTGATGTCCTTGATGGGTATAGATTATTCTAGTCTACAAGAAAATGGAAACTGTTATTTTTTTCTCTTTTTTTTACCTTGATTGTCATACTCATATTGCATTCACACACCTTCAAGACAATAGAGCAAGAATCATGAATCAAAGATGTAATGCAATTCTTTTTGAGCTAAACTTCTTAAAACATCACTTAAAAATAACATATAAGAACAATCAATGTAGCAGATCATATTATACAGAATCAATTCAGGATCACTTGAAAATTGTATTTAATAAATCTATATCTCTTATTGTCAAGTCCTATAAAATATAAGTTAAGCTTCATACACCCATATGTTAAATAATGCTTTGTCCTGTGCAGCTCTGATGAGAAAAAGGCATCTATGGCCATCTGTGATAAGATGGGCTTAAAAGGCTATTAAGTAAGTCTATGCATGGAAAAACATGTTATATAGAAGCAAAAGGAATGATTGTCCATAAAATTTCAGGAATTTGTGTTATAATCACTAATGCTTTTTCCTCTTCATGTTTCAATCAGATGGGGAAAACAAAGGTATTTCTCAGAGCTGGTCAGATGGCTGAATTAGATGCACGACGATCCGAAGTCTTAGCTAAAGCGGCCAAACTCATACAGAGACAAATCCGAACACATTTAACGATAAAGGAGTTTATGACCTTGAGAAAGGCCACGTTTCATTTCCAGAAGATTTGGAGAGGTCACATTTTTTCACCAAAAAGACTTGAATTTTTAGTCATGTCCTTCTTTTTCTTAAGTGCATCATTGTTATGGTTATGTTCTGGGAATAACAAGAGTTTTTATTTTGTTGGCTCTATTTTTTCAGCTAAACTTGCACGTAAACTTTATGAGAATATGAGGAGGGAAGAAGCTTCTATCAACTTCTAAAGAGTTATGATGTGGACAACACAAAGCTAGAGTTACTGACAAATAAAAATAAGGAGTTGGAGGTAAATCTAAAACTTTTTCTCCTATATATTTAGAAAATTTTACTTTGAGCATGAAAATGGTGGAACAATCAAATTACATTAAGTAACATTTCTGGTAATTTATAAAGGAAAAAGTGACAGTGACAGTTTGTTATTGACATGTTACAATAAAAAAAGCTTGGCCATTTAGTAGTATCTGAAAAAGTGGTTAACAATGTAGATTTCAAGACCATTCATACATAAACAAAGTATAAACTACCTTATGTAAGAAAACATATGTTTTCACTCATTTTTTGCAAGGTAGTAAACACTGCAAATGAAGCTATAATTATATGGGGCATATGAAGCATACCATGTTACTAGATTTGATTCTGACAACAATGGTAATCCATCAAATAATGTTGTAAAGAGCTGGAGAAAAAGTTAACTTGAAAAGTACAGATAGGAGGATGTTAAGTACTCAAGTGAAAGCCTCAGCACAAGCGCGACAAGTGGTAATTCTGTCTTAAGTGTCTCTTCTTCGTATTTATGATTCTCACCTATTTTCTGCTATTCTTCATGGTATATGATATATACTAGCATTGTATCCAGTGTATACTTATTGTATTGGATTTATAAAATTTAATTGGCAGACCACATGAGAACCGTCCATCATTAACAACTTGGATATGCTAGATATAAGAACATGCTCCTCATTTGTGTGTTGTTCTCTAAAACAGTCACCTAGAGAGTTGATGATTAGATGGATTTCAGGTTACCTCTTATTTGAATTTGCATTTATCTACTTAACAAAATATATGTCATTATAGTACTCTTAAAAGGATAATTCCTGCAAATTTGATCTTTGATGGTTGTCTGTGGTCATTTAGACATTGTTCCATTTCCATTTCTGTCATTTTGTGTTTCTTTCTGCAGCAAGGTTGAAATTGAGTGCCAGCTTGGAGGTATTTAATTAGATTTTTGTTTTCGTTTTGATTCAGAAAAGTGTCAAAACCAAGCATCCTCAATTGTTGTATAAATCGATGTTGTATCCAATATTGCAGGGTGGAAGTAATCTCTCGTGTCTTGATGAATTTGTGTGTTTTGGAAATTTTTATTTGTTGTTGATTTTGTGATACTCACTCAGCTTAAATGTTTTTGGTTTGCCATCTTCTATTTGGCAAACGGGATTCCAAATGTGAAATGGTATGGTGTTGAAGGAGGGTACAATGTGCTCGTGATGGATTTACTTGGCCCTAGCCTTGAGGATTTACTTGTCACAGTTTGCTGGTGAGTGTGAGTTTTCGTGTTTTTGCAATGTTTTGTTTGCAAAAACATGTGTTTCATGATGGCATAAAATGAGAAGAAAAAAAAATCCAGACCCTACTTTTGTGTTTTGATTTGATTCATTGTTATCATTTTGCTCTTAGAGGCAGGGGATGCTTTGCATGAAGCCTGAACAGTTGGTAAATTTGCTGGAACTTTGCCTAGTTGGTTGACTGGTTCAATGTTCCTAATGTAAGATATATATACACATATATATATATATATATATTATGGCATTTTCTATTCTTGAAAAAGTTTGGTACAAAATATAGACTTCAATTTGAAAAAAGAATCATTTCATTTGGTCTTCAGTTATATAGATTTTTAAGGCCGAAATCTGCATTTTTAATTGCTTAATTAGAATCTCTTGTGCATGCGTACCAAATCTCCTTAAAGCTGAACCTATTAGGTGGTGGCATAGGAAATAGGAATGTGTTTATATTCCTAATTTCCTATCATTGATTTGTTCATTCACTTTCTATGCAGATTAATAGGTTAGAAGGTAATGTTGTACTGCTCCAAAAAAAACATGGAACTAATTGGTACTACTTCAGATGTCGTTCCCCATCAGAATCACTCTTCAAGGGGCTCACGCAATGCTGGCAACAAGAATTTAACTGAGAAAGAAGTCTATGAAAACCATGGTATGTTTTAGTTATACTTTAGAAAAAATGATAATAATTAGCTTGCATATGTTAACACTCAACAATAACAAAAAAAAAAACCCCTCATTCAAGGTTCAAGTTTCTCAAGTATCCAGTGAGCACAAGGCAATGTGGGTGGGCTGAGTAATACTCATATGTAGTATTCATGTTTAATAGGTTTGTCTCTGCAACAAGGTTTTTTGTGAATTAGAAGCCTGAATTTCCCAATTGATGTGTCATGCAATGCAAATAGATTTGTTTGCTATAATATTGGAACTTGGAATGGTATTTTTCGTTTAAAAGGCTGCTGGATGAGTCTTTTTATTCTCTTCAAATTCATATATTTGTTTTTTGAAGATATATTCTATTAGCATTTTGCAGCAATACCATCCCTCTATATTTTTCTATGTCATCACGTTACATTATCCCGTATGTATTGCCTACTAAGTAATCAATTTGAAAATCATTTTAAAATTAGCACAAGTAGCTTATAGGGATTAGGATTTGGATACTGTGTCATCTGTCAAAATTTTTACAAGGACAAAAACATATTTAACCAATAATTTGTTACACTTATTGCTGGTGTTGCACTATCTCTACTGACATGGTGATGATGTGGATCAGTTCCAAATCAACAAGAGTGTTGTATGACATGGGTCTACTTTACATGAATTTGTTGAAAACTAGAGGGATAAATTTTTAATTAATTTAATTTGATACAAGTGATGAAAATTAGTAAACATAATGAATGATGAATACTTTGCTCCGAACATGCAATATTTATATAAACTTGAAATGTCTTTTGGTTGTTGAGTTACAATTGTGATGATTTCAAATCCTTACGAACGTAATTTTCTCATTTGCCATCCATCAATGTAATTGAACAAATTATCTGCCTTGTAAAGAAGATATCAGTGCATCATGAGGAATTTGATACTCTGGAAGAGTTTGTTGATGGCAATGTACAAAATTCTTGGTGTGAAGACTCCGGAGACAGGGAAGTTATTTTGGTTGTTAACGTGCATGGAAATTACACTATCCAGCCAAGAAATCACCGAGTCCGTGTTCATCACTGTTATTCATCCAAGAAACACCCTATGATTGACTCTCAACCAGACGGCTCGAGGCATATCCAACCGACTGTACTACCCCGAGTCCATGTTCACCACTGTTTGCAGCACCCACACGTATTGGCCTTGATTATATAAATGGAAAGGACAAATATTGCTACACCTTTTTTCAATAAAATTTGTATTGTATTTTCACATTTCAACATACATTTTATGAATAATTCTATATACACTAAAATAATTATTCTAATATGTGTGTTGTTCATTTTTTGTGTATTTGTATTTTAAATGTTACAATAATATAAATTTAAAAGTTCTATTTAAATTTATAGCACTAATTTGTTAAATATTAACAATTATTTATTATTTATGTTATTATAAAATTAAATAATAATGTTAAAAAAAATCAGCTAATCAACGACGGTTACAGAAGAAACGTCTTAAAATGACAGTTTTCAAAACGATTGTTACACAAAATCGTCTTCGTTTGGTATATTCAAAGACGGTTGTTACACAAAATTGTCTTCGTATCCAACTTTCAAAGACGGTTGTTACATAAAACCGTCTTCATATCCCACTATCAAAGACAGTTTGTTGGTGAAAAACGTCTTTGTATACAACTTTTGAAGACGGTTGTTACACAAAATCGTCTTCGTTTGGTATATTCAAAGACGGTTGTTACAGAAAATCGTCTTCGTTTCTCACTATCAAAGACGGTTATTACAGAAAACCGTCTTCGTTTGGTATATTCAAAGACGGTTGACTCATAAAACCGTCTTCGTATCCAACTTTTAAAGACGGTTGTTACATAAAACCGTCTTCGTATCCCACTATCAAAGAAAGTTTGTTGGTGAAAACCGTCTTCATATCCTACTTTTGAAGACGGTTGTTACACAAAACCGAATACAATTTTCAAAGACGGTTGTTACAGAAAATCATCTTCGTTTCTCACTATCAAAGACGGTTGTTACATAAAACCGTCTTCTTATCCCGCTATCAAAGACGGTTGTTGTTGAAAACCGTCTTCGTATCCCACTTTTGAAGACGGTTGTTACGCAAAACCGTCTTCGTATACAATTTTCAAAGACGGTTGTTGTTCATAAACCGTCTTTGAAGCTCTGTGGGGAATAAATCGCTACATACGAAGACGGTTTTCAACAACAACCATCTTCGTATGTTAGTTTCTAAGACGGTTGTTTGTTACAACCATCTTTGAAAGTATGTTTTTTGAAAAAAAAAACATTGATTTGAAACTAAGACGGTTGTCGAAAATAACCATCGTAAAAAAGTGGAAACAAAGACGGTTCCGTAACCATCGTTGAAGACCATGATTTTCAACTACGCAGGATTCAAAGACGGTTGATGAACTGTCGTTGATGACCTCCAACAACCGTCGTTAAAGACCGCCTGTGTAGTAGTGACTTGATCTTCCATTGCAACTTGGACTTCACTGGAGGCTTTGTAATTGGTTTCGCAACGCAATGCCAAGTTCAAGGCCTCTTGAAGAAATTAATATTGTAATCGATTACCTACCATGACAAGAATTCAATCATTATTTTACTTTCTACTCTCCACCGAGCAACAACCATGTTGTGCCAAGATCTTCATGGTAACTTCAATTATCACTCTCAATATAATCACTAGATACTAAGAATAACCACATTTTCTTATAACTAGAGACTTAGAGTTATAATATTGACAATTATGTGATATTTTTGTATTCAGATTCTTTTTATTCGGACAATTTTTTGATTTATAAGGATTTAACCTTTCTTAACATAAAATATTTCATTTTATAATAACAATTTTTATCGTTTTTAATCAAATTAACAAGTGTATATTTATATATCATACATTTATTTTTATTTAAATAAATTTATAAAATACAGATAGCATTAACTTAAAATTATAAAAAATAAATACTTCTTTCAAAATAAATAAGTAAAAAGTAAGTAATTTATCATTTAAAGAGAAAAAATTTAAAAAATATTAAAGGAAAATAATTAATTTAAAATATAAATATCGTGAGATTTAAAGTAGAAAATAATAAAAATGTAAATTTAACCTAAATTAACTAATATTTAAGTGGCTAAAGAAAATAAATCTTGATATAATTAAAAGGAAACTTAAAAATAATTAAGACTTAAATATTTTTTTCATTTCTCCAATTTAATGTTTTTTTTCATTTTTCTTGTATATTTTTTTATTTAAAGCACTTTATATAACATTTTAAATAGTAAAAAAATATTTTAAGCAATGCAAAAAGTGTTATACACTTTAAGGATAGAAAGTAAAACAAACACATTTTATAAGAATTAAAACAAAATAATTGCAAGGAAAAAAAATTAAAAAAATACTAAATTACATGAAAAAGTATTTAAACCAACAATAAATGTTGAAGTCACTTTTTACATGAAGAAAAATAAAGAAAGTGTAATAAAAAAGTCTTTACATTAAAGAAACTTAGCGTTGATTTATATTATATGAATATTGGTTTTTATAAAATATATCAAATAGCTTAGAGATTATGTGTTTTTTCATTTGGTGCTTATAGTTTTAAAAAATGATTAATCAAATTCTCTAACAAAAATTAATTATTGACAAAATCAACAAACATTTTACACTTATAATATCATAACATATAAATACATAGGAGAATATTCAAAAATCTATTTTAAAAACGAATAAAAAAACAAATTATTCCATAATATAATATATATTTGACTGATTAAATTTATTAAAATATATCTTTGACATGACGGTGGAATCATAAACCAGATAATACGTGAATATCCAGCATCAAATGAATCATTAAAAATGTTCATTTTAGTTTATGAAAGAGGGGTTGACCTCAATAGTCCTCGAAAAGAGAGGTAGCATATAACGTATAATAAATGTGTGTCAACAAAGAAACCACGCACCATTGACAGAAGCATACAATTCAAATATTAACTACCCTATTCTTTACTCATCAACGCCGCGTAAGGATACACTTATGCAAGTGATGTTCTTCGAAAAATTTGTTGAATCACAGTCTAATAAATCCCAAATACACGACACGTCGAAGATCTATTCTTACCTAATTAATCGCCACTTTGTATAACTTTCAACTTTTCATATGTTTATATTACGTACAAAATGAATAAGCAATTTATCTTCTCATATGTTTATTTTTCATATATATATATATATATATTAATGAAAAATGAAATTTCCCTGTCCATTACCATTCGATTGCTTAGTAAGTTCCTATTAACTGTTTTAAATGTGGCCATGAACGCGTTGTCTGGTTCACAACAACCATTATAAATATCTCTTCTCATCTATCTTGTGCATTCGAAGTTGTATCCAAAGACACAATTAGTTAACCCTAGCAAAATTTGGTTTTGAACTTTTGATTTGCCAAAAGTCCTGTGTAACATCATGAGCTCCAGCAGCATCAACATTCAACAGGCTCTTCTTCCCACTAGGCCTCCACCTAATAATGGAAGTAGCTCAACTTCTTCAAGCTCCGGTGGAAAGAAGGGTCCAACTACAAAGGGAATTTTTTATCCCAAGAACAGATGATCTCGTAAAAGGTAATATACTAATGATGAATCATCCACAAATTAATTACAAACTTTTATCTCCTTTGTTTAAAATTAAAGTAATATTCGTACCTTTAGCTATAAATTAACTTGAATACATTAATTAACGTTGCCTTGTTTTTGCTTTCCTCCCTTTTTTTTAACGCAGGTATACGCATATTGAAGGGACCAATATTTGAAGCATATATATACGAATGGGAATGTAATTGAAGCATGTTGTTAACTAGTTTACCATGATCTATTTAGGTTGTTATTTAATTTGTTTGTTTGTATATTACCACTAGAGTTCCCGTGCGTGTTTTCCAATAATGGGACATTAATTAGTAATATAAAGATCAAAATGTGTTTTTTATTTTTTCTTAACAAGAATTTCTTTTTATTAGCCAGTACTCTGTGGTCGTATCTAATATCCATATCAAAGGCTATGATCAATTTCATTGGTCAATGATTTTGCACCCTGAAACAGTGCAACTGTGCCACTTCTATTTATCAGCCAGTACTTTGTGATCGTATCTAACATCCACCAAAGGCTTGGCTTATGAATTTCACTGACGGGTCGATGATTTTGCATCCTGCAACATGTACGTGCCACCCGTACGTAGAAGGCTTTTCATTAGACAACTCCGTTAAATAATATGGAAACAAGACTTCTCTATTAAATAATATTTACGCTTAATAATATTATAAAGATAACAAAAATGTAATACTACTGTTGCATTTTTCCATATTCTATCATTATAAAGTTTTTCCTAATTTACAATTAACACCAGAGAGAGAGGAGACACTATAAGAAAATAAGTTGACGATGAGGGTTGGGAGAATATCCGATATTGGTCATGAGAGAGAGACTGGATACTACTAATATATAACCTGAATGTTTCTTTGGTTCCATTTCTTCGGTGCAATGGTGACTAATGAGGAATGAAAGAGAGTGAAGAGACAAGAAGATGCAACACGTTTGAAGAAAGATCTTCTTTTAAAAAAAAAAAAAAAAAATCTTAATTTTTCATTTTGGTCCAAGTAGACACCACGTGGTAAGCTAACATGGACACAAACTCACACTTAATGTATTACCTCATCTCCTTTAACGAGTTTATAAACATCCATATGTCATCTTTTTGCATTAACGTAACGTAATGTAATATTAAGGATTTTTTTTTTGTTATTTTTCTTCGTTCATGGACTAATGTGATGTAGAAACTAAACTAGTGATTTATTCAATTTTTCTATTAAATCAAGTACACAAAATTTCATATAATTTAAGAATAATTTGAAAATTCACCGATCAACTTCATTTTAATGTATTATATAATTTTTAAAATATAAATAAAATGACAACAATTACATTATATGTCTATAAATGTGATAAGTTAAAAAAAAATCGATATAAGTTTAAATTAATTTTTTCCATAATAAAAAAAATAATTTAATTTTTGTCTTCTAAATTTTTTGATTGTTATAATCCTTATAAATTTTAAATGATTTGTAACATTATATTAAGATTGAGATGTATCTAACATACTAGCTTATTTATTTTTTACTGCAACATACTTATTTATTAGTGAGTAGTAATAAGACCACTTTGCAAAAGAAAATGAAAATAAATTATGTTTTGAGGGATCAAACCTAAACTTATCTCTATTTTCTTTCCCTTTGTATGAGTATTTCAAAAGCGCCAGTATATCAGACGGCTAAAGTGGCAACTAAGAGATTGAGTCTAATAAATAAGAATGTAATGAATAGATACTACATTTGACTGTTTTTTTTATAATTAAAGATAAAAAATAATTATTCTTTTTTTAAGACTAAAAATTAATTATTCTTAAAAGACTAAAAAATGGAATTACATTATTTACTAGGAGTAAAAAAAATTCAAATAAATACTTAATTATATTTCTTTTCCTGAAATTTGAAATAAATTTATATTTGATCCTTTAAATTTAAGAAAAATATAATTTTAATCCTTCAAATTTAAAAAGTACATTTTTAGTCTCTCAAATTTATTATTTAGGATTTAAAAATGCTTTGAAAAAATTATTAAAGTTTCACATTAGTAATATATATGCATAATTTTTAATATAAACCTTATTTTTGCAATTTATTAAGATAAAATTCTGCTTTTAATTCAATAACATGCAATACATTCAACACCAATAGAACTATATGTAAGTTTTTCGAGGACCATTTAAGTCATATATTCTTCCCACTTCCAATAACACTATAATTTTAATTCCTATAAAAAATGATTAATTAAATTTAATTTTTGTCTTCTACAATTTTTTCCGGTTGATTTTAATCATTATAAATTTTAAAATTATTTTTTAAATGGTTTCTGTTATTAATATTACTAATTAAAAACATGACGTGCATCTAAATATATCGTGTGAAGGTGATATAGCAATATGATCCAAATGTGGTATGTTTTTAGATGCGTCTTACATTGTTAGTGATCAGTAATACAAACCATTATTTTAAAACAATGTTAAAATATATAAGAATAAAAGTAAATTAAAACCTTTTAAAGAATAACTACTAGACCTATCATATGTACATCCCTATTTTCTTTCCCATGTATATGACTATATGAGTATTTTTTTTTTAATAGCACCTGTATATAGTATATCAGAGGGCAAAAGTGGCAATGAAAAGCATTTAACAAGTATTCTCTCAATAATCATATTAAATTATTTTACACATCAAGAAATAAATAAATAAAAAAGAATACCATTTCTATAAAATTAATCTTATATAATTATTAATTAATTTATAGATTTTATTGTTGTCCATTATTAATATTATAAGAGATATAAGTAAAAAAAAAGTAATTAACATTATATTAAAATTAAAATGATAATTATTTTAAAATAATTTTTTTCTTGATAACATAATGGGAGTGAGGGAATAGTAATTAAGGCGTATAATAAGCGCGGATGGGTTAGTTTATAATATTATTCACGTTAGGTTCTGAGAAAACGGAGGGAGCATACAGCATAGACCAATTCCAAATGTTTGACGGTTTCTTCCGTTCATATTGCAAGGTAAGTAGCTAGCTGTCCCAAAAACCTTAAAACTCTACTTGTTCCTCAAGCCACCTAAACAACCGAACCGACCACGCTGTGTTTTCAATCAGAAATGTTATGGTAAATCACCATTCCTTGCATGGAAACTCCCTAAGAGTGTGTTTGGATTGAGCATTTTAAAATTTAAGGAAATTTGAAATTCAAGAAAATTGAAATGCATCAATTAAAATTTTTGGATTTTTAAAATTCTTTGTTTGGATAAACAAATTTAAATTCCTTTAATTTGAAATTTCTTGTTTGGATAAACAATGTAAATTTCTTATATTTTGAATTCTTTGTTTGAATTAAATAATTTTAATTTATTATATTTCATTTTTTTATCCAAATATATTTTAAAAATATAAATGGTCATATAAATAAAAATTATTATTTTTATAATAATTGCTTTAAAAATCTATATATATTCTTGTCCAATTATATTTTAAAAATATAAATTTAGAACTAAAGCATAAAAAAAATCCCAACACATTAAAATAAAAGAAAACATATATAAAATACTTCATCTACATTTTATCATCAATAATATCATTATAAATATAAAAATGAGAATAATTTGAAGATTACTCATTTCAATATACAACCTAAGACATCAAGATAGTTTGAAAAGATTAATTAAAAAAAAGTAGTCTCTACATAAGCCAAAAGACATTCTCACGATCTATCCATGCACATTAACAAAAAATCGTTGTATTAGTAATAATTGGTATAGAGTTTTCAAACCTAGACACATGATTAACCATAAGAGAAAGTATAGGGACTTATATTCATAATATATGAACTTATTTATCCTATAATAATCAAACCATTGCTTTCCAAATGACCCAAAAAATGCACAGTGAATATGCCAACCATAATTAAATATTATGAGGTCAATTGGGTTGAAAAGAAGACACCCATAATTATAATACCGTGAAAGGATTTAGCTTAACTCAAACAAAGCAACTCATGTGAATTTCATGTGTTGGTGTTGAGCTTTTATGGCTATTGGTTTGGCATTTGCAGGACCTTGAACAATTTTATCATCTTCTAAAAAATGGGTAAATTAGAAATTTTGCTGAAGCATTTGTGTAACAGTGCAAGCTTACAGAGTACTGGTTTCTCCAAAATAATTTTATTTTTTTATCCTCTTATAATTACTATGCATTGACACTTTTAGTGATTGTTAAACTTTGACTTATGTAATGTGTCTTGATGGTTAGAAACATGGAAATCATGTCAATGCTAGTAACCTCTCAAAGTAGTGAAAGCACCATGTAGGTTGCTTGACTTTCTTTGTTGAAATTGCGATGTAGAAAATTGGGATGTCTAGCGGTCATTTTTTAAAGACAGCTTCTTTCAAATTCAAGCTAGACATAGAACATGGTAAGCAAATGATATCATAGTTTAGTGATCAAAGTAGACCAGTTTTCATAAACCTTCTGAGTTATGACTTGTGTAATTGTAGATAGTTTTAACTTATAAGTTAAATAATGAATCATGCTTAATTAATAATCAAAACTTCTACAATTGTTTTGGATATACATAATCACATTTAAATTTAATATCACAATAACAATTAAGATTCCAACTTTTGAAAAGATATACTTATGTCTGTTTTTTTTAACGAGAGACACACCATTGGCTGACACATTAAAGTGAACTTCATTCAATTTTAGATTTCTTTTTCCTTTTGCTTTATATATATATATATATATATATATATATATATATATGTATACACACACACACACAATCTGACTCATTCTGGAAAATTTTCACTACCTTCATGTATCATATGTTTCCAAATTGCTACACAAGGAAAGTCTAAAACTGAAATCAGATATGCATAGACATAATATGCAAAGGCATACTTATAAAGGAGGACTGATTTGCCTTTTATTGAAAATGACACTCTCAGCTGATAGCATAAGTTCATAGGAACCTCAAGAAAGTTCTATGTTTGGATGGATCCCTCCACCCAAATAAAACAAAATAATACTAGCATACACAACATTGAAACCACAAGCCCAACAAATTATAACTATACTAACACAAACAAAATAACATAAACTGATGTTGAAGGAATTGAAATTAACTTTTGTGACATTGGGGTGGTCGAGTTTATGCCAAACAACAACTTCCTGTGTAAACGCTGCCCTCAGGGAGGCAATTTCTACTTTTGTCCTATTCCTATGTCCTTCTTCCCCCCAGTCCAACAATTTCACTGAACATTAAGTAACCACAATAACTGTGATCAGTTAAAAGCAGAAAAGGAAATCACTAATTCTACCCAAAGAATAAATAATCAATGAAGAAAAAACATCATATTAATTATATTCACCACACCATAGGACCAAAACCCCAATGGCGGGTCTCATGAATTTCAACACACTAAAAGCATCATCCAAAATTTTACTATTATTTCCACAAATTCAACCCCACGCTAAAAACTAGGGTACAACACTTTTACACCCCATTATGAATGCTCTGGACTCTTTAAGATCAGCTCCCAGCACTTGCAAGTACTCTATATTAAGGATCAAAACGGGGAAAGTAATTTTGAGCTAGTTTTATTATTATTTTGAAATGTATGTAAAGGTATATAGCATTTCCATGAGGATACCACTCAGATAGTTATATCATATGAAATTCTTGATCAAAGAAATTGCATTGT
>PYAF01005176.1:316014-329737 GCA_007407185.1 Glycine tomentella
ACATTTTTAACTTTTTATATTTTCAGATGACGACATCGGTTTTGGTCGGGGAACCGATGTTGTGATATCACGTTAACATCGGTTTTGAAAACCGATGTTAACTTCTACATATTTAACGTCGGCTGATTCAACATCGGTTCAAAACCGATGTTGAATGTCAAAAATAACCGATGTTAAATCATGTTTTTCTAGTAGTGTGTTGATGAATATGCTCCGGCCAAACCGAAGAAGTGTTACACCATGAATAGCACCGTACCCAAATTTGCTGTATAGCACTACACCAAACCAAGGTATGATCCACTGATTCTATTAGAATGTGGGTTTAGACCTAACTCAACCCCAAAAGCTGGCTTATATTCTATTAGAATGTGGGTTTACACCTAACTCAACCCCAAAAGCTAGCTTATATGGTGAGGATTGTTCTCCACTTATATACTCTGACTTGGCACTATCTCTAGCGGATGTGGGACTTGAGTTATTCTCAATACATTCCCTTACGCCCAACACTTTTGGGCTTGGTGCGTGGATAACATGGTGGGTGGCCCGTTAATGGATCTAAGATAGGCTCTGATACCATTTTAGAATGTGGGTTTAGACCTAACTCAACCCTAAAAGCTAGCTTATAGGGTGAGGATTGGTCTTCACTTATATACGCTGACTTGGCACTATCTCTAGTCAATGTGGGACTTGAGTTATTCTCAATAGATTCTTCCTCCAAACCGCATAAAGGGCACTTGAAATCAAAGTTTGGAATGATAATTCTTCTCTTTTTTATGTTATCGATTGTAGGCAGTGCTACTCACGAGCCTTTGTAGCCATGGTGCTTAAAATAAGTTTTACATCATATATGGTTTTCTTGTGATCCCCAACAACCAACAATAGTAGAAGGTAACTGTTTTGGGTTGACTATTTTTTCAACATTTGGGCCTTCATCTATCCCCATATAAAGATGGCATCATGCTATTTACAGCCCTATTTATGCTAAGTAAACCCCCAACTCCTTTTTTTATTTTTTAATTATCCATTATACCCTTTTTCCTTAAAGGATTACACCCTTTGGAACCTCCTTTTTCTCTTCCGAAAATGTCTTTCTAGAATAACAGATGCATATGTTATTCTGAAAAGACATTTCCAGAATAAAATACCTTAACCAAATCACTCAAGAGTCATTATAGCCTGCAATCGTTGACGTTATAAAACTACATTGGAAAATAAACACTATGCACTTAAATGGGATAAGCCATTGTCAAAATATTTTATTTGCAATTAAGTTATATAATAGATGAAATTAGTGATGAATGTACCTTGACATGCAGTGTCATGTGAAAGAAAACCCAATATTACCATTTTTTATATTTTTTTATCTATCTGATTTACCCTTTTAAATCCCTATCTTACATCCCATGTTTGTTAGTCTTATTTTCGTACTATCATTATTGTTCTTTAAACCTATCTAAAATCTTATTTTCATCCTATCTTTATTGTTATTTAAACTCTAAGTTTGAATCACATCTTCACCACATATTCATTATATAGTACTGTGTATATTACATGAAACATTGTGTGTTTTTCTTCGGGAGACACTACCTTCAAGATACATTCATCACTAATTTCACATATTATATTCCTTAATTACAAAGCAAAGCTTTTGACAATGGCTTACCCTCCTTTAAGCCTGTTCAAATAAGTGGTCAACAATCTAGATTTACAACATGAAATATTGTAGGATGTAATGTCTTTTGAGTGAGTTGGTTAAGGTATGTTTTTTTACTATCGAAAATATCTTTCCAAAATAACATATACTTATTCCAGAAATGTGTCATAGTTCTGGATATACATTTTTGAAATAGGTGTTATTCCTGGAAAAAAATGCTTGAAGAGAAAAAGGAGTTTCAAAGGAGTGTAACCCTTTAAGGCAAAAGGTATAATGGGTAATTAAAATATAAAAAGGGTGATATGGGGTGTAGTTAGCAAACATGTTGGTGTATATGGCCAGTGCCAAGATGCTTCCTCTTTTTATTTTTGGGCTCCTTATTTTTTCTATTTGCTAGGTTGGGCTACTAGCTCATGCATTACCCCATTGAATTGATAATCAATTTCCTCTTCTATCCTATAATTTCAAGGCTTGCAAACCGTGACTCAAAATTAGAAGAATTGAGCGTGCATGAGATATCCCTATATGAGGTGTCCCTTAAATCTTAATACGCTCATTAATTGCTATTTCTTATAAAAAAATTAAATAAAATTATAAAGGTTAGAAATATGAAAATTCAAGAATGCTAAAAAAATAAAACATAAATAAAATTCCAAATTAATCGGTGTAAAATAAAATAAAAAAAACAAGAATATATAAATGGAATAAAAAGTAAATGAAAAATAAACATACTGATATTAAAATTTTTTGGCGATGACAAGCTTGAATGTGAGTTTGTTCACTAGTCTGTTGGTTGTTGTTTCTCCTAAATGCAAATCACCATAATTTTTTTTCCACTTTTTAATCTTATAATCTTTCAGTTTGGTAGCTTTGTGAAACAGAAGTGGGGACTCTTGCTATAACCTTCATTATCTAACTAAGATGGTGATGTCAACATTTTCCCATTTTGTTGGGTAGGTGGCTCTACGTTTGACTTCATGATTTGATTTTGGTGAAAGTGAATCAAATACTCACTTTGGTTTCACATTTGAGACAAAAGAAAAGGTTAAGTCAGCAGCACGAGCGTTGAATTATGGTGGAGCAGCTTAGAGGAGTTGCTTCTCCGAAAACATATTAATTAATAATAATATAATCACTCTTTGATCCTGTTTGACCGTTGCAGATTTGTTGGGGAGCGTTATACTTGCCACCATCCATCTGAACCCCCAAATTGCCACTATATATGCATGTTACATTCCCTATGATATATGATGATATACCAAGAGACAAATTAAACCATGACTTCTTCACCTAGCGTCTAGTTCTGCTGGTTTAATGGAATGTATGAGTTATTGTAAATCTTCCTGTACCTGATTCTCACCATTTAAAAAAAAAGTCATGACTTCTTCAGTTAAGAGTTCAGAAGAGTACAAAGAAGTTTCTCATGATTTTGAATTGGAAGAGGAAGAGGATTTGTTTGAGATTGATCTTGAGGCAGTGAATTGCATTCCACCACCCCATTTCTTGGAAAGTTGTTACTACACTTCCACAGGGAATATTGCCCTTTTGGCCAATTGTTTGCTACCCATATCTGATGTCTCTAAAGCTATTCCAGCAGTGTCTTTTGAAGGGAGGACCAATGTTGTGTTAATTACAGAGCCCACATCATTGGGGGAGTATCTTAGGCTACCCTTCTTGGGGACTCTTGGAGTTATACACGAGAAAATGGAAGCACAATTTCATTTCCAGTTTCAGCGTTAGTTATGACTTATTAAAAGTTTGAAAATGCTTGATTACACAATTTTATAGGCAGGAGAAACATAGGAAAATATCTAATTAGTTTCTTTTTTAGTACTTATCCTTCCTTCTTCTTTTTTTTTTTTTTTTTTTACTTATTAAAGAGAAACTGCAGTTTGTGCAAAGAACGTTGCTACTATTATATGACAAGGTTTTATCAGGTTTACTAATTTTTGTGATTCATGAGATCATCAGCGCTGATGTTATGAGTAATAATACCATTATTTCTTTTAAGCAATGCTATTTCGTACGTAGTCTTGTTTGCACGAATAGTATACGAACTAAGATATGAGGATCAGTATATCGCTTTGTTTTATAATAAAAAAATAGATATTAATTAAAGAAATCTTAAAATATAAATAAGCTTGGGAAATAAATTAATTACATTGGTTAGAATTGGAAAAGGGTCAAATCTAAGCATAGTTTAGGCCCAAAATCTCAAACTAATTCATAAAATATAACTTCTAAATATTTTTTTTATAATAAAAAAATATTAGTTTTAGTACATAATGTTTTTTTAGTTATTATTTGTTATTTTTAATAAATTAAATGAGAAACTAGTCAACTAGTGTTATTTTAATGAGAAAAATGGTAAGGGAAAAATGGTCTTTTTAATTTTAGAGAATTATCTATATGTTAAAGATAATACACTTTAGTGTAAACTACCATGAAATTAAATTTTTAGGGTATTTTTCATAATTATTTGTTAATTTTCATGAATTTTAATTATTTAGTCAAGCTTGGGGTAAAAATGTGAATTTACCTCTAAAACACTTTAAAAAAATTTGGTAAATATTTCTGCAAGTACATGATAGGTCCCTTAGCATAAAATAATTTTTTTAAAGTTAAAATATATCCATTTGAAATATTTTTGTGAGATTTATTAAGTTTTATGAAAAAATAATAGTATTAATTATTAAGTAAAAACTTTAATTTAGAGGTGACAATACTTAATTTTATTTTATTTTAAAATATTTAAAAGATTCAATTGAAATCCATATTTAAATACCTACAAGATTTTATGTTGTACATTATACTAGGTAGATAGAAAAAATGTGAAAGTTGAAAAATTGTTGACAAAAAGTAAAAGAGATTTTCTAGTGTTATACCATAAGTTTAAGGTGACATTTTTCTTCGTACTTCGTGGAAAGGCCTGGTCCATATAAGGTGATTGACATACAGTTAATGTATATAATCCATAAAAAGGGGGGGGGGGGGGGGGGGGGGGGGAATCTAAGCAGAAATTTTGTTGAAACTATTGATTAACTATGGATCTTATTGGTTGACTATACATTTCTTCCCTAAGTCATTGAGGAACGCTCGATAGGCGTCGGAAAAGCTAGTAGAAGTACCATAGTATCCTTGGAGATATGTGAATGCATGAATCCACACAAGTGGGTGCGCGAGGGTTTTGTCGAGTGAAACGTAAACGAAATGAAAGAGTTTACTACATACTAAAATAAGTCCCAAAAAATACAAAAACTGTAGAAAACAATAACAGGGTGCAAAAAGCAACTTGTCTGACCCAAATACATAAACACACACTTTATTCCTTGTTTCGTTTCACTCACAATAGGTTGCTTTGCCTTGCCCCCCTAAGTTAGATAAAGAATAGATGTTCCAGCCATATTACCTGATGAGTGATGAACTGATGATGATTGATGAAGAATGAAGATGCAGCGCCACCAAGAAAGGAAGCACGAGCAGCGAGCACCACTACAAGCAGCAGACGAAGCAGCAGTGCAGCACTGTCAACGGAGAAGGAACACGAAGCAGCAAAGCAGATCGCACTCACCGCAGAGCAGGAAGACCAGTGCGCCGCGCACCCAGGGAGAAGCAGTGCCTGTCGGTGTGTAAAAAGCCCAAGCCTTTTTCGCGTTTTTAACCCCTTTTTTTAAAAAAAAAAAAAACTGAGTCAACTCGGTAAACTCGTCGAGTCAACCAAGTTGACTCGCTGTTTCAACCGAGTCAGTCCATTTTCTGTTTTAATCACCGTTTCAACACGATTTTTGGCCCAAAACCTTAAAACGTCCGTTTCTATCGAGTTGAAACTATGTTTTAACAACAATGAGAGAGTTTCATATGAGACTTAGAATGGTGAGAGTGAGCACGAGAACAAAAGAGTCAAAGTACATATTGAGGTTTTTTAATATGGACAAAACCACATCGGTTTCAATAAAAATTGATGTCAATAAACATCAAATAATATTGATTTTTGAAAAATGGATATGTCATCATTTTTTTCACATTAGTTGATAAAATCAGTATTAAAATGATAATTTAAAAGCATATTTTTTAATAATGATTTTATTCTCATTCTCATCTTTTATATATATTTATTTATTATAAATTCGAGGTATATAAATAATATTAGTGTAAGTATATTTTGTTAATCTATAAGATCTAATTATTATCGCAATCATTAATAAGAAATCCAACTTCTATGAAATTAATGATATAACAACGTCCTCATTGGATAAGGATATGATTGATGTCGAAAATTTTTCTCATTAACTTTAGATTGCTTGGTATAAAGAGGAAATAAAAAAGTAAAAGTTTAAGAACATGATAGAAAAGAAAAGAAGAGAGAAGCCAGGAAAAAAAAAAAAGATACAAAATATGTAAAACATGTTAAACATTGTAGTTTCTACATATCCTGGCGAAAAATATATTATCCCGCTTTCTTCTTCCCTATGTTCCAATTGCCAAAATAGAATCGTTTTTCCTTTTAAGTTCCTTTCGATTCAAGAACATTATCCGTATCCATGGACGGATCCACCTTAAGCATTGTGGGGCAATTGCACCTTTTATTTTATGAAGCTGAGGAATTTATATGCAATGAATAGAAAGGATTTTAGTTTGCCTAAATTGTGTGTTACACTTGATAGATAAATCATATTTGTTACGCACGTGATTTGAGATTTAATTTAAGTATTTAAGTTTATGTTATGTGTAAGAAAAAAGTATACGTTGAAAGATGTTAATTACTTAAATAGATCTTTATATATCTCAAGAAATTAATATTTGATTTTTGGTAAGATTGAAAATACCGTGGACAAAAATAAAAGGATACTAGCATAATTTAAACCAAAATGTTTAAGAAAATGTACCTTACAATTAGTAACAAGAACCACTCGCACGTAATTTAAACCAATCGTAGATGTGCATCTAGATATGTTAGAAAAGCTACTAGATTAAAAGGGAATGATAATGCATTTTGTTTTTCCATTGTGAAGCTCCCAAATAGACGTTGAACCAAAAAGGAACAAAGTGAAATTTCTCACAAAACATGTGTAAACGCACGTATATCCATTCATCCAAATTGAAAACCAAACACACCCTTCTAGTCTAATATTAATTTCCAACGAAAAAGAAAGGCACAACTTTCAAAGATATCATGTTGATCCTGATTTTTCGGAAAAACCTTTGATTTGACATGTCATATATTGCAAGCTCAAATCTTGCATGCTTACTTGACATTATAGCTATAGTAAGCGGAAAACTGACAAAATACATGACATGTTTGCTTCCACGTTTCGATACGATGGATCTATGTCCATCCGAAACCGTGCTTCAATTGTTACACGTGGTGAGATAAGTACTTGATCCACGTTAACAAATTCATTCGAAACACAAATGTAGTAGTCAACTCAGTAAATAAAATTTAAGTTAGTATAATTTAATTTGCCCATTGCTACTTCTCATAGGTTTTCTCCTCTGTGTATATATATATATATATATGTATATATATATATATATAACTGAGTCATCTCAAGCCAATATATTAATTCTTAAACTTTGAGATAGCAGATCATTTTAATATTTTTCAAGAAGCTATTATTAGTATGTTAAGACTAGTAACCTTTAACTAAATATTTCTCACTCTTACCAATTGTCATGCATGTCGAGTTGAAGTTCATGTCACAATTTATTTTTTAACCGTGTTGTGTTAGCCATGAATGCTAAAACTCATTATATGGCAGTGTTATGTTTACTGAACGCACACATATGAACTCTACACTGTAATTAAGATATGGTTATTAATTAGTCAAATATTCAATCTTTATCCTGGAAGCTTACACTGGAAACTTGGTTATGATCGAAGTTGTAAACACCATTTCATGCATTCCTGACAGGGTAATCTATAAGTTACTAAAAGAGCGCGGGTCTCATATAGATGAATAGATATGATCAATCCTCACATATCTGGGATTTAAGAATGCATCACTTTGACTTTTCAAGAAATTCTCGTCATAAATTAGACTCATTTGTTGATATCCAATGTATAATTTAACAAAATATGTAATATAGATGATTGGACCAAAATTGAATCCTTAAGAAAGAAGGCTACTATCACATAAAACAAATAAAGGAAAGAAGTAAAATCTAGTCAATTAAGTCCAACATTGACAAATAATTATGAGTTTCCTGAATGAAGAATGATTAAATAATATTTTTGGACCATCATGGATTTATAATCTCACCTAATTTTTACGAGATATGTAGTTTAAATTTTTTTAATTTATAAGAAAAAATTAATGATACTTAATTATGTTTCATCTAGAAACTAAAGTTTGAGACCATAGTAATCCCGGATCATATCATAGTTTTTTCCTTCTGAGCATGCTATTCATTGTGTATGTATGAAAAAATCTTATTTCAATTTCAAAAGTCTTTAAAAAAACGAAGGAAACATTTGAGACTAATCTCTAGCTAGGTTACAGTTAAGAAAATAAAAAGGGTGTGCCACTCCTCTAATAAGAGCTAGCACCTCGTTTATAAAATGTTAAACATGATAGAGCGGATAAGGATACAGGCAGATAAAAACTTGTTAATCCTAATTAATTATCCTCACCTTCAAATTAACTCCAAATACATGAGATGGAGAATTCAAGAGAAATTACATAAATCTTATATATAATTCCATTTATTTATGAAGGGTTAGTTATAACTCCAAAGAGTTATAGGAATGTTCAATTTCCAGTCTTGGAATAATTCACCCTTATGACACATGACATATAACTCTTCCTAACAAAACATACAAACCACGTACGGTTTTTCACCAAACACACCAAAAGTTACAAGACCAAAAAAAAAAAGGACAACATTTGTGCAAGCCACATGAAGATTTAGCACTAGAAGAACTCCTCTCACATATATAGGTCCCCCATGTGAACATATTTTATTTAGTACATTTAATTGCTTATTGCACTAGTAGCTATAATTATATATAGCTACTAGCTAGCGTCTTCTTGAAGCAGTTTCTCTCTGTGCATTGAAGTAGACAGCAGCAACAGGGAGGCCAAGGTCATGCTCAGCTGAGAATTTGCGAGTGTTGAAGTGATCCCTTGAAGAAGGTGGACGAGTTACACACTGCCTATGTTTTTGCTTCAACAGGACAAACACATACCTGTGTATCCCTATGTTAGGCTTTGGCATCTCATAGCTCACCAACACTTTCCCTATATATATATATATATATATATATATATATATATTATATATACACCCAAAAAATATATAAAATTGGATATTAGATATGTGAATGTGAGTATGCATTTTTTTTTAGTACATCATTAAATAAATGGAAGTTACCAAATGAGGCATTTGTTGTGCCTGGAATGTCTGTCACCATCCTGCAAAAGGGCACAATTTGAAACAATTAAGTGGCCTATATAGGATATGAGACCTGAGAATTGCTATATGCTTTGCCAGTATCTGTAGGTGCAGTAGAATTAGGCCTTTGTCGGTTAGAACTTGGAGCCCTTCTTCAAAAACAATTAGGTGCATAGAATTGATTAATTTGCAATGTCAAATTTATCAAAAAAATTAAAACATAATTATGTTTGTACTTCAAAATAATTTTTGTTTTAACATTCAAATGTCATTCCTAAAATATGATTATTTTTTTTTGTAGCATTATTTTTTAAAAAAAAATTATATCAATGTCTATTCCAAATCCAGAATTGGAGTAACTTCACCGATCAAGAGTTTTTCCCTCTCTCAGTTCAGAATTCGTTTGGTTTTCAAGTAATGACAACATTACAACTTAATCTCAGTAATTTTATTTAGCCTATGAAGCAAAATAACTGGTTAATTTCAAGTAATATATCTCTATTAAAATACCAGTGCAAATGCTCTCTCAGGTAAGGATCACTAGGGCCAGGGACATCCGGGTCTGTCATAATCTGTAAAGAGAAAATGATGCATTTATTTCAAATGATTGAAAGTTTTGTAAGGAGTACTTGGTATTATTACAGGGAACATAAATTATAAATATATATAAAACACACACACAAAAAGCTCTAGTTTTTTTTTATATTCTTATTTTCTTAAAAGAAAAAGAAGAAAAAAAATTATAATATATACCAGTGTATAGAAGGACCTCATATCTCCTCCACCAATCTCAACCCTTGGCCTTGTGGTAATTGTGGAAGGGAAGAACTCGTGCCCATTGTAGACTTGCTTCTTATTGTAAGTTACAGTCATTTTTATGGTTGGGGTGAAAGAGCCAAGAACATCTCCTATGACTCTCCCAATAATTAGAGGATCTGTCGACATCCTTGCCATTGTAAGAGCAACAACAAGGAAAAAAAAATGAGGAAAGAGAATAGAACTTAATGATCGATTACTTGTGAAGGGAAATGAAAGCATGAACTACATATTTATAGCCTCTTAACAAAAGCAACTATATATTAAGATAGGTTTCTTTTTCTTTTCTTTTTTTTGAGGAAGAATATGTTGGATAAGTTATTTTAATTAGTTTTTAATTTTTTTATTAATTAAAAATTTATTCGACTGTTTAATAAATAAATTTTTTATTGATTTTTTATTAATTAATTTTTAACATTTTTTAAAATGTTACTTAATGATATTTTTTTAAATATTAACTTCTCATTTTTATATTATTTTTATCTTAATAGTTATTCAATTTTTTATTACTTTTTAGATATGACATTTATATCATTTTATATTTTTTCTAACTATTTTAACATGTAATTTTATCGAACACTTATGATTTAATAAATTAACTTAAAAAATTTCAACTACCAATTTTTCACTACCAATTAATTTTATCAAGCATACCTAAAAGTCCATGTTTAGTTGTTAAGTCATTGTTTTCTCTTTTTTTTTTTACCAATTTAGTTTTTTAACTTAACTTTTAATTGCAATATTTTTCTTTATGTTGATTTTGTTGCCTTACTTATGAAAGTGCATGCATTTACGTTTTTTTAACGTGACATTGATGTCGTTACTAAGCCTTTATTGACAACTAAATATCTCAAAAACTTGTCATTTTGAACAAGGAGAACTAAAATAAAAATTAATTAAAGTAAATATCAAATGACTAAATTGATAATTTACACACAAAAAATAAGGTTCATTCTTTTTCATTTTATTCTTCTTTCACGGATTGTCTCACGATTAATGACCGTAACTTACAATAATAGAGATGTCACAGTGTTTGCGGCAGTGTCACAGTGATTTGATTTCTTTGGGATATATAGGAATTTTTCCTTCTTCTCTATTATTGATCCACAATACATTCACCAATCCAAAATGTTGCAAAGCACATTCTTACAATTTGTCAACAATAAAGAAGAATCATCTTCTCAACTATGTTATTCTACTTCGATAAGTTGAAGTTTTAAGCTTTACAAGTATATCAAAGAAATTAAAAGCACGGTGAAAAACTATCTATTATTTACCTACTTATAGTAAGACAAAGTTACATCTGTATAGAGGTTGGTTCATGATAAGCTTTGGATTAATTTGGTGTTTGAAATTAGAATTTGTAAAGGGCATTAGTGGTAGTTTAGTGTCTAATTATAATGTTGTGTATATGAAAGTGGAAAAATAAGAAAATTAAGAAGAATGATTCAACGTTTTCCTTTGTATAAAATTATCAATTATCAATTAATTCTTTCATATTTGAAGGTTCGGATAGTTTGAATAAGGTTTTAGATTTATCATAAAAATAAGGTTTCAGCAGATTTAAACCTTAATATCATTATGGTGCAAAAGAAACATATTTAATTTTAACTAAGCCTTAATTAGCAAATTAATATGGGTTTCCATTAATTCGGGTAACAATAAGTTAAAACATATTTTTACTCATGCAGGAACTGAATAAAAAATTATGCTGATTCAAGGATTAAATTCTTACAAGTTTACACATTTAATAATGATCAAAATAATCATTTAAAACAAACAAACGAGACAAATTAAAGACTATTTTTTAATCTTCTAAGACATGTGCAAGTGCAAGTGATTTTTTCTTTTACAGAAAGTAAGTGATTTATTATTATTATTATTATTATTATTATTATTATTATATTATTATTATTATTATTATTATTATTATTATTTTCTATAAAATATTTAACTATTAACAAATATAATTATAAAAACTAAATATTCTTTTTAGTTAATAGCTAATTAAAGAAAATATCTGATCAAATATGAAAAAATTCATAGAATATAATATATTACCTCTATTCTTTCTTTTTTTATCCATATCTGAGTTAGATCTCTTAGTTATTACCTTATTCCTATACATAAAAAATAAATATTTAATTCATTAAAATCAATAAGAGTAAGTTCAATTAATTAATTACTGTAACACCCCTCAGTTTTAGTCTAACTATACATGTACCTTCTCCTTTTTTTGGCCTAAAAAAATCCCTAACTTTTTACTATCCATTACATTAGCACTTCGTGTTCCCTTAACACTGTTAGTTCTATTAAGTCCAACAGATGATGTTCCTAGCAAATATCTTTTAATGATTTTTTTTTTTTGGTCTGTAAAATGTCCTTTGTCTAAAATTACCGTAGTAAGAACAAAAGTTGAATATGGTAATAAATCACCATAAACTTGAAATCTATGATAAACCAATGAGGTTGCTGTGAATATATGGTGTACATATCAATCTTCACCAAACAATTAAGCGGGCATTAGCTTTTCTACATATGTTTGTGGTTCCCATTTTGCTGTACGTTGAATCTCAATTAATAATTTTTTACTCTGATTTTTTCTTGAAAAATAATTAAAATAGGAATGGTAGAGCATGAATCACCGAATCAATTGCAATGTAAACTTCATTTGAAAAAAAAAAAAAAAACTGAATGATCAATGAACCACCACAAACAATTAAGTGATGGCTGCAATTGAAGGTTTATTTTAGTAGAAGATCTTATTTAAGCAAATGGAGAAAGATTGAATCCCAATTCCTCTCGCAACCTCGACCAACCCCATGTCAATAAGGTCAAAGTAAAAATAATGTAAAACAAGGAAGGAGATGCATACGTGATTAACTCTTAGAATGAATTAGTTTTTAATAAAGTAATCAATAAAATTTTAATAGAGTGATCTAGGGTAATCAATCATTATTTTTCGCAGAGTAATCAATAAAAACTGATATAAAAGTAAGTGTAGTTGAACTTACATTTATATTTAAAGTAATCAATAAAATTTAGTTATAAAACTAATATTATTTTTTGACAGATAATATATTAAAGTAGATAAATATATTTGGGATATTTTTTTTTTACTGGTACTTAGGATTATTAGATGTCATCACTTTCAATGTACTGTTGCTTTGACTCAATTCGACAATCCAGGCTACTTATGACGAAATCATTTTCCTTTTATTTATATTTTACATTACACGTGTATGTTTAGGAATAGAAGCAAAAAACGGGACGGTCCTTAATACCCAGAGGAAACAAGAAACAACATTGATATATGTTCCAATTATATTTAGAAAAGTAAAATATACACTTTTTTAGAGGCAATTACGATTTATATTATAATTTTTAAATATAAATGTATATCTTAATTTCAATAGTTTATATTTAGAAATTTTTTATAGTTTATTTTTTATTTTCAACTATGACCAGTAGTGTCTCTTATAACTATTTTGATTATTTTATTATTAATTTTAATACTTTAAAACATAAAATGAAGATTTAATTTTGAAATATCTCATAAGCACTTTGTTTGGATGAAAAATAAAATAGGGAACACAAAAACAAAAGGAGAAAAAAAATGAGATTGTCAGAAATAGAGTAAAGTTAAGATAGAAAAGGCATGTCATTTAATGAGTAGAAATAAAAGATAAAAGAAATAGATTTTTTTATTTATTTGTCAGAATGAATACAAAAAGAAAATGGAGAGAAATAAATAGTTGTATACCTTTTATATTTATAATATTATTTAATAAAAATAAATTTCTCTACTATTTTTTAATAAAATTATTTTAAATCTTTTGTATTCATTCTGACAAATAAATA
>PYAF01005176.1:329837-352413 GCA_007407185.1 Glycine tomentella
GAATTTTCTTTTTCGTATAAGTGAGAACAAAGTAGATAATTTTAGTCACTAATAAGAAAATTAATTATTAATATTTATAATAAATTATGCATGTGCAAGTAATATTGACATCAATATCTAAAATTACTTATTCCACTTATTTATGTTTTTCTCTCAATTTTTCTTTCTCCCAACCAAAGAGATACCATTAATGTGGATTATATTAATAAATTTTAGTTTCTTGAATTTGAATCTCTAACAATGTAAAACAATACAAACAATTCTTTTTAGCTTTTTTCATTTTTTTTATCAAGTTAGTCTTTCAAAATACAAAATTACCAACAAACTTATTATTTATGTAATCATTACTTTTAATATTTCATATAAAAAAATCAATAACAAATTTACAAACAAAAAAAATTAAAAAATACTAGTAATATGAAAACTCTTTAAATTTCAAAAACCACTTAAATAAAAGAGTAAATTAAATATAAAAATATCTAAACAAAAATAAAATAAAATTCCTCTCTGGTCTTCTCTCTCGCGCGCATACAATGTAGGGGTCCTTTGAAGTGGTACTTGATTGGGTAGTGTTTAGGTTCAGAAAAAGCTCTATGAGTAATAATGCATGTTGGTACATCCAACCTTTAGCAACTTGTCAAATCACTGCTGTTTTATCAGAGAATGAATCTTTAATTTATTATTTAAAATATATAGCACTAATAATATTATAGTTTTACTAACAGAAATTGATTTAGTCAACAAAACATTTAAAGAACAAAAATTGAATATATTTTTAATATTTGTACATAAAATTTTAATTAATTTCACTCTTTTAATTTTTTATTTAAATTTAATCATCATGAATATTAAATATTTTTTAAGAAAATAATATTATCTAATGATTAAGTGCATATATCATATTTCACCAATTCATCATTTTAAAATAACATATGATTTAACATGATTAAATATATGCCAAATTATTAATAGGTGATGGCAAATAATATAGTCACAAATATATTCCATAAATATTTGTGTATTGTTTAAAAAATTAATTAGCAAAAAATATTTTAAAAAATGTTTTTAGAAATAGCTTTAACATAATTTAATATAAACTTATACTCAACTGTTTATTTTTAATATCTAAGAAAAAAAACTGTTTATTTTTAATAATTACATTATTTTTAAAGTGTTCAATGCTCATGCATTATCATTCTAAAATAATTTTACATTATTATTTAATCATAATGTTAACAAATTTATTATATATGATAAATTATGATTTAGTGAGAATATAAAACATTTTAGATTTTCAGTCTATGTATAATTTTTTTTTGTGATTGTTCAATCAAAGTAAAAAGGGCAAAATAATCTAGCCTCGTGAAAACTTTCACGTTGTTCACGTTCTTTAGCGTGCGAGTAATTTTGTTAAAAATGAATATTAATCAGGTTAAATTCTTATTCTTTAAATATTATAAATGCGTACTGTACTTTCGAAACCTTTTCTAATATGATTCCTATCTTAAGTCTTTTTTTTTTTTTTTTTGCTCATTGGAATAAGTTTTTAAAACTATAAAGCCATTTGGAAAATTTTATGGAGAGTTTATTTGAATTTTTGAAGAGGATGTGCAATAAGGCTGCAGATAATATTCATCTAACGTAGCTTTTACTCACGGCGATCGAAATATATTGGGTTGAGAATGTTGCTCATCCAATATATTCTATTATTATAGCTTATGTACTGCATCTTTAAGTTAAATAAAACCCAATTCATTCTCAAAAAAAAATACGTTAATAAAGTTATTTATTTAAATATGTCTTAAATAATCAATTGATTGATATAATAGTATAAAATTTGTTGTATTTACATAAATGAAAATGATATATTTAATGAGAAAATTCGTATTTAATTTTTATCATGTAAAAAAAATACCTTACAACAACTCTCTGATCCCATATATAAGGGAATACACGTGATGTCTTATAAAAATAAATATGCTTTAAGTTACTTATAATTTTCAAATCATAAAAGATTATTAAAATCTTAAGAGAAATTGACTAATATAATAATCAGTTTGATAAATCATTGAGTAAATTTTAGTTTAAGTCTCACCCTTTAAATTAATTGTTTGAGCATAATATAATTTATATTATCATCGGTCTATAATTTATTTTCTCAAAGTTTATTAACATTTTTAGTATATTTTTAGCTATAATTTATTATCATCGGTTCATATATATTATAATTTAAAATGATCGTTTTTTTAGCAATTGAGATTATCATTTTTAGTCAATATAAAATGAGTATATTTTGATTTTAGCAGTCCCTGAAATTGTTTTTCATCCCTCCAAAATCTAAAATCTCTATTTCTGGCTATAAAGTTAATTTTAAGGTAGATAAATAACATTTATTTTAAAGATTTAAATTTTTTTAACACTGTTGTATGTTGATATTGTACACAGTCACTCGTGAGTGTTATTTGGAATGGTTATTTGACATTATATAAAACACATAAACAATTAACAAGTCACATAACAATATATAGGAACCGAAAATAATATTTCAACATTTTGAAAAATGAAAATCAAAAGAAAAAAATTATAAGGACTAAAATTAAAACTTGCTCATTTTAGAAGAATTAAAAATATATTTAAATCTAAAAAAATAGTATCTCTCAAGCTAAGAGATTTGTGTCATAAAATTAAATATACAATAAAAACAATGTATTGTAACACTTGATTAATTTTTTTTCTTAATATAGATTTCTTTATATTATTATTGTATATTACAAAAAATTTAGTATAAAAGACATAATTTATATAGTGAGAGATTTTTCAAATTAAGTGATTTGATTAAGTTCTTTCATAAGTTTATTTTACATATATAAAAAATTACATATAAAACAACGAAAGTCGAAAACGAAAGAAATAAAATGTGGGAGGGGAATAGCCCCCATGAAACTCAAGTAGCTCTACACCTGTTGACGAAGAATCTCCACATCGAACAACGTTTCTATATTGAACGAAAAACATTATTCATATATAGTTTTTATTTTTAATTTTAGTATAAACTTTGAATAATTACAAAAATATTGCCTAATTTTTAATTTTTAAAACTATATATGAATGAAATAATGCTAATGGTAATATGTTGTTTTGCTTCTTTTTTTCTTGTAAAATCCTAAATATAAGAAAAATAAATAAATGAAGCTTTTGTAATTATTTATTGATTATAAAAAAAAGTAAGTACATCACCTTAAATTATTTAATATTTCATTATATATATATATATATATATATCTTTAAGATTGATATAAGGCCCGAGAAAAAGGGATAGTTTAGTCCTTATAAATTGCTTAAATTGAGTAATTATGTTTAGACATTACTTTATTTAAAATTACACTTTTTATTTAATATAGTATTTTTACGAGTTGACATTTATTATTTTGTAAAAAAGATTATACAAACTAAAAATAAGTATACCTTTCAATTTTCATATTAAAAAAAATTATTGTTCTAATATGGGATTTTCATGGTCAAATCTCATCAATCTCACCCTAGTTGGTTACTTTATTAGGGATATTTATGGGTTGAATTAAGTCGGATTGAACTAAACTTAATTCAATTAAAAATTTTCGGGTTGGATTTGTAATACTTATATATACTTAAACAAAATTTATAGTGTTCTTAGCCACACTAAACTATGCAACACTCAATCCCAAACGGAATGAAAATGCTAATATCTCAAAAATCAAATAGCATATCAAATTAATTGTCCCTCAATATTTAACAACATAAATGACCAGGGGAAGGATGAAACTGGAAGAAGTGAATGAAGGTTTTGTGAGACAAGGGGAGGCGTGAAAGGAGGGTGAACTAAGCGAGAAAGAAAGGGGAATGGGGAATGCGGAATGAGGACATTGTATCTGAGAGAATTTTTTGAACGGAGGCACCAAGCTTGAACAACAAAATTAACTTGAATTAGATGCTAAATTCCTTGCTTTGAGTACCAAACTATAAGGAAAACTTTATAGATCATAAATTCAACATGTCACACTTGAATTTTTTTAGGTAATTTTCTAGAAAAATATAGAAACCAAAAGCAAAAAATGGATTCGGGTGAGAGATGATAAACAACGTCACAATTCGGATGAATTGATAAGTTGAGATGAAGATTTGTCACTTTGAATTAGAAAATTCAAAGAAAAGAACCAAGAGAGTTTTTCTCTCACAAAGCTTAAAAGTTTCATTCCAAAATGAGTCTAAATTAATTACAAAGTCAATATGTGTCCTATCATATTATAGACCTAAAGGCTACCAAGGTTCATTACTAAAGGTCCAACAATAAACTAAAAATAATAAGGTCAAAAAAACTAATGAAAGAGGCTTAAGTCCAATACAAATGACAAGATCTAACAAAAATTTAAATAAAAAAAAATTGTCTAATCTATTATCTTCCAAGTGAAGCTCATTGGTTTGGTATTCATCACTAGACCTCAAGCTCCAAGGAGAAGGAACAACTTCCTTTGGAGGAAATAGGCTTGGCAAAGTCATTGGTATATATAAAGTTGGTAAGCATATTCTACTTCTCATTTATAAAGTCTATATATTAAAGGACTAAATTATAATTTGTTTAACATAAGTCAATTTTGTGACAATAGTTTTATTGTGTCCTTTAGCAAAATGTCATGCATAGTAAAACAAAAGCATCAATTATATTATTTTCTTTGCAAAAGGACACAACATTGTATAGAAGTTTGAATTTGAACTAAACAAACATAAAATAACATGTTCAATATTCAGTTAAATACAAAGAGATAGAGATATGAGATGCATAGAGTTTTATAATGGTTCGTCTATATCACTGAGATTATGTTTAGTACTGTTTACCTACCAAGTTTTACTACCTGTAAACAAAGTTACAACTTACAAATATTGTTCACTGACACTTCACTTCTGACTCTTACATCCCAAGCTTATCACCAAGCTTGAAATCACCTTATATTTTTTGTTCTACCAAACCGCTACTGTCTCTAAACAAATTAGAAGATTTATTGTTGGTTGGTTTGCTCACTGACTAATTCTTAATGTCTTATAGACAATTATACAACTTAAGCACTTAGTCTTTTCTCTTAGGATACACAAGGTATTTTGAGAGCTTTTACAACTTTATAAATATACATAGATAGAGCTTGAGAAGAGGGAACTAGTTCTTTTTTTAGCAAGTATTAGTTGTCTCTAAAGAAAGAACTAAGTGCTTGCATGTCCTCTCCATGTTGGGAAACCACTCTCATTAGCTTTCTTGAAACATACTTCAGCAGAAAATCATGTGTTTTTGCTCAGAGCTGGTCTATCACAATAAGTGTAGTAGGACGCATCTTTTGAGATGTTTGAACTTGAAAACGTTAAATGTTCTCTTACTTCTTAGGACTTCAACAAGTCGAAAGAAGAATGTTTCTAAGACAATTCTTGCAAATGAATCTCATACACATGGTGTTAAATGAAGTCACAAATACTTTATTAGAACTTAATATTTGTTTGCTTCCGTTTGAACCATCAGACACATATACAATGTTTTTCGTCTAAATGCATATAAAATACTTAAAATGTTTGTAATTAATTGAATCTAATAAAAATTATTGAGAGTGCTGATTTATCTTACGACTTAACAAATTATTTTTAAATAAAAAAATGTTGTTTCTATTTTGTGAAATATTGTTATATATGGTTATAGATTTGTTTGATCCTACAAAGATTATGTCTTTTTGTAATAAGTATGACTTTGTGGCTATATAAATGATTATTCAAGATATGCATGCATGTGTTTACTTTCAAGTATGCTTTTTGTCATCATAAATATATAAATGTTCAAAATTCGTCCTTACAAAATTTTCAGTATATTTTTTGTTCTCACAAAATTGAAATGTGTTATTTTTTGGCTTAGAATAAGGTTCAAATATTTGAACCTACAAACATCGCTTCCTACATCGGTTATATGAACAATCGATGTAAAAAACTTCACATTTTACACTAGTTATATGCATAACCGATGTAAAAAATGTCAAATATACATTGATTATATGTATAACCACTGTAAAACTCATCATTGTAGGTTCATATTTATCCAAGCCTATATTTGAGTCAAAAAATGATAATTTCAATTTTGTGAAAACGAAAAACGCACTGAAAAATTTGTTGAGACGAATTTTGAACATTTTCATATTTATGAGAACGAAAAACATATTTTAGCATATTCTAAATGATCTTTGTACTTTAATTTAGTAATTTAATGACTTTTTAATCATTTTTTAAACACCTAACAAAATGTATACTTTTTCAGTCCATAAACTAATAATAATAATAATAAATTAATAATAAAATTTAAATATATTTTTATTACATGACATTAGTGGTATGACTATATGAATATCCACTCATAATTTTCAAACCTAAAATCTTATTTAAGGAGACAACATTTCAGTTGTACTTAAACCAATGAGATATTGATAGATTTAAATATATATTCTTAGTCTTTATAAATATATATACATTTATGTTTGAGTTTGATGATTTGAATTGACAGGATAAATTATTTTTACCGTGTTATCTAATTATAAATTACCGTAATATAATTTTTAAAATAATTATCATAAAAACAACAAATTTATTATACATGATGGATTGTTATTAGATGATGCTGTAGAACTTTTTAAGTCAGTATATATAATCTTTTTCTTGTTTTTTTTTTGTATTTTAAATGTTTTTTTTTTATTTTTTATGAAATAAATATTTCAATATTACTCTATTTACTAAAATTAAAAATATACTTGATATTATTATTATTATTATGGAAAAGAGACATTCTCTATCTTTTAAAATAAAAGAAGAAAAAAGAAATAAAATAGGTTAAATAAATAAATATATAAAAATTAAGAATAAAAATGTCCTTAAAATAATATACATTAAAATAAATATCCTTATCATAACTGTTAAAGATTATTATTTTTATTCTTATTCTTTTTATTAATAATAAGAGAAAAAGAAATACTCCATACCTTTTCATGTACTATTTTCAAAAATAAAATAAAAAGTTTAAATTAAATAAAACACTTAATTGTAAATTTTATCACCAAATTTTTATGATTTTACAAATTTATCATCCAACTTTTTTTTCTCCAAATTTTTCCATCCAATTTTCATTATTTTGTAAGTTTTCCCACCAAAGTTTTTTTTTAATCATTCATCTTTTATTATTTTGCAAATTTTAGCATCCAATTTTAGTCAATACTATTCTATGCCCTTTCCCCCTTCTTCCTCTCTAGGGTTTCTACGAGCAGCTTCTGCAATGGAGCAAGACGGCGTCGTTTCGAAACCAGTTGCGTTAATCACGTGCATAGCAATGGCCCTGTTCTACGTGGCCATCCTCTACGCTCCCACCGTGCTCCTTCGTCTCCCACCTCCTCCTTCCTTCAAAATCTACATGATCCGTCGCTTCCTATGCGCCGTCGTTTCCTCCATTCTCTCACTCTTCATTTCCGTTCTCATCCTCCCCGTATGGACTCTCCCATCTTATTATTATTATTAGTATTAGCAGTTTTAGTAATAGCAGGCAAGTTAGGAATTGAAAATGGAAAGTTTTCATTGGGAAATATCATAGATTTGTTTTGGCTTAACCAGAGGTCTCGAGTTTGAGTCGTGGGGTATATAATTGTGTTAATAGAGAACTTTATTGCTCGTAATGGACCTATTCCGTCTCGAACAAGAAAAAAAAAAAAAAAATTAATGTGATTTCCAATGCATCTTCAACATGAATTTGAATAAAAAGAAGAATTTGAATAAAAAAAATTTTATTTCAAATTCCTTAGCGAGGACATTGCGTAGCAAAACACTTGTATATTAAAGACTTAACGAGCTACTGTTGTTTTTGTTGGTCTGGATGCATAATTTATGGCAATTTTTCACTGCAAGAGAGATTAAAAAGAACATTTTTTAAAATTGAAGGAGTAACAAAAAACAAATTTAAATTTGGGGACAAAAACAATTGTGACATTAATTTGAATTTCGAGGGACAAAAATACACATTAAAACAATTATTAAAAGACTTAGATGCATTTAGCAATGGGAATTGAGTAAAGTGAAAGGGGATAGTGTTAGTCATTGAATGGGTAAGTTGTCAATCCTTAAAACGGACTATTTAATGTACTTTATCCGCTCGCGGGTAATGGATGGATATTTTACCAGAAAGCTAACTAAGGTTAGAAGTGTCCTACATGTATTATTTGATAGTGTCTTGAACAAGATTGCTTATGAAGGAAAATTACGTTTGGAAAAAGAAAAACTTGCATTTGTTTTGATAATTTTTGGGTTTTGCAATTAGAATTACATTTTTACTTTTACAATTTTAAAGTTTTTAACGCAAACCTCTATTATACTGGTTCATGAGGTGAAATTCAGTTTTAAATAAAGAAGAATAACAAAATACATCTAAGTTTTGTCCTATATTATTGTGAAATTGGTGGGAATTTGTAGACATTTTTTTAAAAATTAGCCAAAATAATCACAATGTTTGAGTTTACTCTTGTGTTTTTTCTGTGTGAAGGTGCAAACTAAGGAATCGCAGCACATGTTTTGTGTATTTGGCATCCGGAGGGACCATATTGTGAGTAATGTGTAGGAAATTCACTGGTTCAACCGAGGGATGAAAGAGCATTTTGTCTTGTGTTGTGTGGTGATGTCAAGTTGTTTTTCTTGTTATCATACGCAGATTGGGAAAAAGGGTCACTCATTGCCGAATTTTCTGTATGAAACAGTGGCAGGCTATGGTTCTTCCTCTTTGCTTGACCTCTCTAATGTATTCTGGGTCTATGTTCCTCAAGTGTCTTCTCTTGCTGGCTTCTTGGAGGCAACACACAAGTTCTGGGGCTGTCCTTTCCTTTGATTCCTGCAAATGTGCCTTGCAGAGGTTTCTTGACTGGTTATCTGCGATTTTGTCAAATATTTTGGTGTGGCGAAACTATGTGGTGGTTAGTACCATTATCATCATCATGCATGTTTAAGCTTTTGCTATCAATAAGCTGCTGTGTGTGTAGCTTATTTTTCTCTTGTGCTTATAATGGGAATTTAAACAGATCTGTTTGCTGACTTGTGAATACAGCTTGGGTGATGTGTGTTTTATGGGTTCAGTTTCATATCTCACATTTATTATGGAAATGATTTATCGTGGTATACTATACTGAACAGGCACCCCTTACTGAGGAGTTGGTGTTTAGGGCATGCATGATACCTTTACTTCTGTGTGGAGGACTTAAGACATACAGTTTTATTCTTCTTTGCCCCATTTTCTTCAGCTTAGGTAAGTACTTAGATGTCAATTCTAGAAGATGTGTGTGATTTCGATAGTTATTGAGTAGAATTTTCTATTGTTGGATGTAAATGAGAATCTTTTATCATTTAATATTCAAAAAGTTGTTTTAAGAGAAGGCATCAAATATCCATTGTAGTACAACAATGCTATTGTACCAAGTTTTATTAGAGCTGAAGTTCACCGTGCTTTTGAGAAGTTTTATTTTTAGTAAGAAATTTTATATAAAACTTTTGGAAGACTTTGTCCTTGAGAATTTGGTTTTTAACCAAGTCCAGTGGGGTTATGTGATCCATGTAGCCGAACTCCCTTAGTGGGATAAAACTATTGTTGTTGTTGTATTGAAGACTTTAGAAGGGCACACAATAAATTCATTTTATGGTTACAAGTTGAAGAAGCATGTATGTGCGTGTGCATGTATACGTATATAAGAGACTCCCTTTGTCCCTGTACTATAAGGAATTAGTGGCCAATATCTTAACTGTCTTGTTTAATTAGACTATATATGCAAGAGTAACTTGCTGCCTTTATATTTTAAACAAGACACAAGAATAAATATTAACTACTAATTAGCAAAGGGTACATACCAGAAAGGAAATGTAGTGGAGAAAACTCTGTTCAGTGTTCACACTATCTCTCACATGCACAATCCTTTTCAACAGTGTTGTCCTAAGATGTAATCTTAGAAACAATTTTGGAAATTCTTTATACTTTAATGAATTGTTGTATATTTTGCATTGCATAGATACCAGATAAAAAGTTTTAATGGTGAGCTATAATCCCTTAAATATTCAGCAAATTTTCGTTTGGCTGTAGATTGAAGAAAATAGTGAGCAGAAATTATTGTCCTTTTCAAATGCAAGGCTTAACAAGAAGTTTTACTGCATTATTGGTTTGCAGCACATTTAAATCATTTCTTGGAGATTTACGCCAAGCAAAACTACAGAATAGTGAAGGCTGCTATGGTTATAGGTATGGTCAATGTTTATGTTGTTCATCAGTGCCTGGATTTGTTATACCAATGTCACACCGGCAAAGTTGCTTTATCTTTTATAGAGAATTTTAGATTTTGGAGCATTTCAACAATCTCAACTTACTATTGTTGGATAATAATCTCACTGCCAAATGATTTTGTCTCCAGGTCTCCAGCTTGGGTACACTGTTGTCTTTGGGTCATATGCATCTTTTCTTTTCATTCGAACTGGTATGTGGTGTTTGGGCACTTGATTGATTGGTAATGTTACAGGTTATGTTGTTGTTATATTTGGTCTGACTTCTATTAAGTGATGATAGAATGTGCTTCTGAAACACAAATATGGATAGATTCAGCATTGCTAAAAAAAATGATTGGATAATGACGTTAAGGGTTAAAATGACTCTGGATTTACCTTTTAGACTGGAAAGTTTTGTTTTTAGTCCCCTTATAGTTTTATTTATTTATTTGGTTTTGGTCCCTGCCACTAATGATATACCACCACACATATTCTTCGAGAGACAACCATCAAGACTAATGTTTGGTGTGAGATCTAAACCTAAACGGAATGAAACTATAGGAACCAAAAACTAAAACAATGAAGTTGTGACTGAGACAAATTTTTAACAAACAGGGACCAAAACCAAAAATCATGATAAACAATAGAGTCCAAAAATATATTTAAACCTTTCTATAATTATATATATGCTTGCCAATATTATAAAAATCAGGAAGGTAAGTTAGTAGTGGATCTAACTCCTCTTCTATTTTAAAGTGGCCCTCACAAGAAAACACACACAATAAAGCTAATATTAAATGTGTTGGATAAATGTAAATTCCAGTACTTGCCTTAATATACAGAAAGTTTATCTCTGTTATGGGTTGAAATGATAGGAAAGACAGATAAGTATGATATATTGATATTATATTATTATGACATGCTTTCATTCTCTTCACTGTTCATTAACCTTACTTTTCTTTGAGCTATATAGCTGTAGTTAGCAATTTGATATCACTCTCTTCACTATTCATTCTCTTGTGTTTGGTTGCCTTTTTTTTCCTGTCTCTCATTTGTTAATGGCTTATGCTTTGCAGGACACCTTATAGCTCCCTTAGTTGCGCACATATATTGTAATTTTATGGGACTGCCTGTATTGTATTCGCAGAGAAGTGGTACGTGTATCAAGTTGCTTATGGAGTAAATTGCAAATTTGACTTCTTTGGTTATTATATCAAACTACTATAGTACTATTATTATTATTTACTTTTATCTTCTTACCCTTTTTCTCTTGTTTTTTTCTTTTCATCCCATTCCTCTTTGCTTTTAATTTGTCTTTCATTTCTTGAACTATTCTCTACTTACTATATAATCTAGATCTCAAAAAGTACTGCCATTTTGTGATGAACTTATGGTAGATTTGGAAGTTTAGTTTCAGCTGGACTTCTGACTGGAGGCACAAGTTAATAATTTTTAAATTCTTAGTAATTGCTTAAGTTGTACAATTAATTAGTTATTTTCCTCCATATCTCTTTTTATTATGCATTATTTACTAAAAATATGAAGAAAAGAATGTAGAAAATATATAGTTATCAGTTACAACTTTAACCCGAGACCTTTTCCTTCTATCCCTCCTTCTTAATCATTCAACCAACCTTATATCTCCTAGAAAAGTACAACATTATTGGATTAACTAAGACATTTCACTTACAATAAACAAACTGTAAATTTTTTAACAGTTTGGTACATATGGGACTGAAATTTTACACTAACAGTGAATCAAGATTAAATCACTAGTTGTAAAAGTTTGATCTATGATTGTAAGTATGTTGTTTGTTTTAACTAAGGTTTCTCTAATCTCTAGCATGAAACTTGAAATATAGTTCTGATGCTTCTGTGGCCATTATCAAGTTTTAGATCTAATATCTGATGGTGACACACCGACACCCCATGAGCTCTCCCTCTTCATAAGACCTTATATTGGGCATGCATAGGAAGATTTATTTTATTTTTTCATAAAAAAAGAAGAGGGGGCCAGGGATAAAAGCAGTGCTAGTTAGTACGATTAACTGTACTCATGGTCTGCTCATTTTTTGTCATGGAACTATGAATATGGTGATTTATGGCTTCACTATACATTTCCATATAAATCTTGTTTTGGACATATTCATCTGTTTCTTTTTCTGTTTCAGGGATTGTAAGTGTAACATTCATAATAGGATTCCTGGGCTTCTTGTGGCTTCTTTTCCCAATGACGGACCCAGAATTGTATAATGATAGAATAGATAACTGCAGTTGTTGGCAAAGGTACTGCACGTGGAGAGAAACGATAAGAATGACCCAGATGTAAATGTTACTATCTTTCTTTGGGTGGCGAAGGAAGACTAAACTAAGAATGATTGAATGAATTCTATAAGAACACGGTTTCACTCAAAATTGCTACAAGTTAAAATTTTCCAGAAAGGGCTCATAAGTCTCAACTTCATAAATCATAACATGAGTATAGTTTTTAAGAATTTTGCTCCCCTGAAGTTCATAGTAGGTAATAACCAAGATGGAGAAATTAACTATTAAGATTATAAAGAAATATGGACATACATATAATAAATAAATTATAAAATAGTTGAATTTCAAATTTTGATATTTTAACAAGTAGTTATTATTTTGTATTTTACTTTCTAAAATATGGGATGTGTTTTGCACTTTAGAGGAGTGAAATTCCATTTTTAAAATGTCAAATGTCTTCTCTCGATGCCCAACATATTCCTCTGATGTGATGTGTTATGTTTTCTCAACATCCAGTTGAGTTATCTTTGCAGCAACCTTGTGGTGGATAAGTGAAAAAGTTAGGTAGGTAATGGGAATGTGAAATATATACACGTTTCATTAAACGATTCAATAAAATGTTTATTTCATAAAAAAAGTTTATTTTAATAAGTTTCATTATGAAACTTATTAATACAAGTTAAAGTGAGTTTATAATTAACTTATTTTTATAACTTGATTGAAACACTAAGAAGATTCAGCTTAATTGATTAAGTAAAATATGTGCGTAATATAAATTTTTTGGTATTTTTTTTAATTCTCACAAATAAAAATACTTATAAATATCTTATTGTAAGACGAGATCAAACAAGTTCAGTAAAATTCATGCAAATGACCCCATAATACAATAAAAGTGAAGAGCAAGAATGCTTGTAACTCATTTTGGCTTGAAATGGTGTAGGTTTGGTAGCTTATTTGTCCTTCAATTGCTCAACTACCGAGTTAAATCTTTGTATACATTATTAGAAATGGTGAGTTTCTCCATTGCATAAAAAATATTGCTGTGTGGACCTTTTACTTAGATATGGGTTTTTAATACCTTTTCTTTTCTTTTCAAATAATTATTTTTATGAAAATACCGCACCGACACCGCATCCTTTTCTGTGGAGTGATGATAGTTTTACTGTATTTTTTTAAAAGAAATGGCAGTTGATTGAGAAAAAATTAAGAGTTTAATTTTTATATATTATTAAAAATTATTATAAATATAACTTCTAAAATAATTTATATAAAAGTTAATAAATCTACAACTTACGACAGTTTGTATTTAATTGATAATATAAAATCCTTTTCACCGAAAGTTCATTCACTATTTACTCGTATTCCAAAATTATCACCCATTTATTCACATTATGAAAAGAAAAAAAAAGAAACATTGTGAAGAAGGTTCTCGAATTTATTTATTTATTTATTCCTGAAGCGGCTGTTAAGTGGGATTCAATATTAGAATTCACCACCTCAAAACCTTAACCTCAATTTCATATTCACGCCAAACTAATCGCAATGTGACTTGGGACAATTCAAAACCCCAAGATGATGATATCCAAAGTCAACTTTGAGTTATGAGATTCCTTTTAATTTTTCAATTTGCCACTCGAGCTAATCATTTTTTTAATTTTCAAAAGATTTTTTTTATTTACATTTTTTGTTTTTCATTTGTCAAACCCGTCCTAACTCCATAATATAGTCTTAGATATGGTTATGATGGCCGAATCTGCAGGCTGCAGATACTCTGTAACAAAGAGAATATAATTTCAACAAACACATTTAATACAGCTAAGTTAAATCCAAGAGGGGGCAGTGGTAAAATGTTAGATATGTTGGTCCTGCTCTGAGGCATCTCTTGGTTTAGCCATATGGTTCTGTTATACTTCAACTCCACATTACTATTGGTTATTTTATTTATTGTTTTATGATATATATAAATTTTTTTTCAGTATCTTTCGTCATATTTTTGGACCCATTTATTAAAATCTATAGATTTTGACTGACTTGTGGGTCTTCAAAGGGAATCTCAGTCATCATGCCCCGGTCCTTAATTCCATATAAAAAATATGACATAACTGAGCTGGTTTGGTGACCTTAAGAGGTCAGTTTCAGTTAGATGCAGGATTTACATGTTGAAAAATTTGTGAATTCCCATTGAATTTTGATTGGACATTCTTTATTGTATTTTGAACGGAGATAGATGCAAATGTGATTGCAATTTTTTTTTCCCATTAGAAGTTTGAACACGAACTTGTATTTTTCACTCTGAAAAGGATGATGTCATGTTCCCTAAAATTTTATCTGTAAATCAAATACTTAGCAAAGTTTTTTAACTGCATGCTACTTGGTTTGGTTTATTCAACAAAAATTTAATAAATACTGTAATAATTACAATAGTGTAATGTTAAACAATAATAAATATTTCTCTTAAACAACAATGATAAAATAATAAAATAATATAATAATTAAATTAAATATTTGTGATATTTTAATTACATTTTATTATGTTGTCCTTGTGCAAACCTAAGATGAGAAACAAAAGCACCAAAGTAAAGGTACAAAATGGATTAGACTAGTTGAGTCAATCCATTTATTTATATTTCTGTTTTTGTAGGGTGGGTTGGAGTCTTCAATCCACCAATTAATCCACTTTATCCACTTTGACTTGCTCTGCTTAACTTGTCTGCCAAATGAGGTGAGGCTTGGCTCGTTAGATTTGTGTACTTTTTTTTTGTGATGTTTTAAAACATTGAAATTAATTTGTGTTAGTGAGGTTGTGGACAACTGGACTTGTGTTAATGGAGACTCGAGAGTAATTGGTTTCAGATTTCTAATATTTTATGAATTGTTGGACTCATTGAATTTGTGGGTCTTTTTTAAAGGCCTCACTGAATTTGTGGTTGACTGGCTCTAGTTATTGGTTTATATAATGAACTAATTCATAACTTCTAATTGTTGGAATTGTTAGATGAATCCTAATAATTTAGCAGTGTATTATTGTCATGACATTCCCTTAGATCATATTTTACATGTTGCTTGAATTTTCTATGAAATATGAATTAAACACTTAGCATTATGCTTTATAGTTGACAACTAGAGATAGTATTGATACTTCACAAATATTACAAATAAGTGCTACACAATATAAGATGTTATTTTATTTTTGGTCATAATTTTGTATAGATGAGTAATAAAAAAATGTTATTTAGTTAATCTTTATTTTTTCTATTTTTTTTAGTAAGTTCATTAATTTTTCTATAAAAAAATTACAATACCTCAACTCATCAACCCGTCTATACAGAGTAGGTTGAGATTTTCAATCCATTTTGTCTATGTACCCCTTGATCTTAGGCAGATCAATGGCTAGATGAATTGCTCCCTTTTATCACCCTTACATTTGAAGGTTGCTTAGGAAGAAATGAGTTCGTAAAGATAGGGATGAGAGAGTTTTTTCTTTATTAAGAGAGGACAAATTAAAGGATAAATAATATGTTTAAATATGTTTTTGGTTTTAGTTTTTTTCTTTATTTTTGATCCATGTAAGTATATGTTTTCAATTTTAATCCCTGTAAGTTAGTGTCTTTTAAATTTTAGTTTTAATAATTTTATTATTATTTTTATTCCCTTTAATATTTTAATTTTTCATTTATAGTTCACTTAAGTTCAGGCTTAGAAGAATCAAAATTGAAAAGAGGCAAACTTACAAAGACTACAAATAAAAAAACATCTTGTAAGAATCATCAACATTATTAAAAAGACACAAACTTACAGATATTGAAATTAAAAAAATAAATTTATAGTGACAAAAAAATGAGCTAACTTACAAAAATAAAAAAAATATTTAAACCTAAATATTTCTGCAACTTTTAAAATTATTTTTACTCTAATATTTTTTTCTACCAAAGAAAGCAAATTATTTTCATCCTTTCAACTCCTCCTAATTTTTTCTCTACCAAACAGAGCATAATAGAGATATTTGTATTCGTGTTTACTTTTAAAGAACCCGTGCCTGTTAAGAATTTTGTTAGAACTTCATCTTCAGAATTGTCCTATTTTTTATTTTGTGTACCTTTTGAAATATTTAGAAAAAAAACGTTTTTTTTAATATTTCAATTTTTATAGATGAGGCGTTATTTGATTTTAAGGATTGGTCAAGCAACATTTGCTTCTTTTTTTTTTTTATAGTAATATGTGTTTATGTAATCACTACTTTACTAGTGCTAAATTTTAATTGTGGACCTTGCAGTATACATTTTATTAAATAATAATTGCTAGTAATTAATGTTGTTACAATCTAAGAATATAAAATTATTTGTGAAATTCATTTAATAAAATATTTCAATGTTATTCGGTTGAAGAGAAAAATTACTGAAGTTGTAAAAAGTAAAAAAAAAATGATGTGTAATGGACTAATGATATAATTTACTAAAGATGGGTAAAAAATAAAAAAAATAAAAAAAAACCCAAAAAAAAAGTGATGTTGAGATGGACATACTCTTAAATCTTAATGCTAAATTTCTAATATATGTTCACTTATATATGATTTTAAATTTGAAATTAAATAATATTTAAGACTTAATTAATTTGACACAGTTGTTTTATGATATCTGAATTGCAGTCAACCGTAATTGTATGCTACTAGGCATTGACAATGTCATGTCGTGGAGACTCTGATATTTTCTGGGTTGCCTTTGTTTCTTCTTCTCCCATTCTAATGAATCCTCTTTGACTTTCATTGTTGAATCTTTTACGACTTCTTTTCTGATAAGAAGATCTCTCTTATAAAAAGAATCTGAACGATAAGCCATCTCTGTCACCCTTCGTATTCATATTTTCTTTTTGTAATTTTCATCAAAATGTAACAAAGCTGACTGAATGACTAACCACGTTTTATTTTTATTCCACCAACTTAATAATTTTTGGTTTTATTTTGTTCACTTTGAAATCGAGCTAATACACTAGCAAAGGTTATTTGTTTAATTTACAAAAAAAAAAGGTTATTTGTTTGTCAAGCCAAGTGAAAAGAATAAAATAAAACTTGCAACATGACACCATTATACAGATCATGACTTTGCTTCTTGGGGGAGGTTCATACTTGCAATAGAATCAACTTATTTTAATAATATTATTTATTATTATTATTATTATTATTACTATTTTCCATATATATATATATATATATATATATATATGGAAAATCAACTAGAATTCATGATAGTTAATAATTATGTTAGTAAATAATTTCCATAATTACAAAGAAACAAGCAGAGGCACTGGCAATAATGAGAGCTAAGCATATGATAAGTTTATATTCATTTCTAGCAGATAGACATGTTACACCCCCCTCTCTCCCAATGAAAAAAAAGGAAAATATGATTAAACATGGAAATGGAAGCAATAGTACCCTGGTAGACGATTAATTGCTAGTATTGTCCTATGGAACAGAAACTACAACTACACTACTCCTCACATTGGTTGGTTTTACACAAAAAAAGGATTAGAAAAAAAGAAAAAGAAAAAAAACAATTACAGTCACTAGAGGGGTCACAAGATGCTTCTCATAATCACTAATTAAGCACATTTAATTGGTGGAACTAGAAGGGTTTTGACTGGAACTTGAGCTGAGACTCAGGTCAAGAATGGTGTTTGGATTACTAGCATTATTGGCTTTCTGATTCCCCTTGGAGAGTTTCTGTTTGAGCTCAGACAACAGGGCCTGATTCTCCTGATTCAGAAGCTGTGCCTTCTTCCTTAGTCTCTCATTCTCCTTCATTATGTAACAGTTCTGCAGGTACAGCTTTGAGTTCAACCTTTCCATCACTACTTAATCAAATCACCAAAACTTCCTCCTGCACTTAACCCTGAAACAAGACGATACTAATTGTTATTAATTGTTTCACAAAACAAACTATGATGTATCAAGCAAGTGAATCAATCCAAAGGGGTGTATTATATATATATGAATGTAATCGATTGAGATTTTTTTGAGAAGAAAAAAAGGGAAAAGAAAGTAAGAAGAAAACAAGAAAGGAACAGAACCACCTTAATAAAATTAAATAAAATAAAGTAATATGCAAGCTTCCTAGTGAATGGCTTGATTTATGAAATGCTTTGGTAGATATAATTATGACACTTAAGAGAAGAAGGCAATATCAACAGGGAAAAGGCATAGAAGAAGAACAATCGAGTCTTTTTTGGACTACCTTGTCAAATAAATAGAGCGTATGGGATTGTCTGAAAAAACTAAAGAAGAAATTAGGATGAAATGATGCAGGGAAAGGGGAATAAGTTAATAACAGTTGTCCAAATCCTGCACTGACTTGAAAGCAGAAAAAAAAATAAAAATAAAGAACATGGCTTCTTCTTTCGGCTATCCCAAGAGGGAAGAAAAGGATAAAATAAAGGTCCTACGTAAAAAAGGAGACAGCTTCGTACACCAAGATTTTCTGTGTGTCTATGCAAAAACCACAGTTCCTTGGTGTTCCCAGCACGCACACACATACACACACATTATATAAGAGGCAATGCAAAAGGGTTTTAGTATCCTTAGAAGTGCCAAAAGTTGCCAAAAGTAAAATGGGAAAATACGAATAAACAAATCACTTAATGGGAAGGCTATGGCTAGAGAAAGACAAAGAAACCATTGAGGGTGGTTTTCCTTTTTCATTTTTTTTATAAACAAAAGAAACTATAAAATAAAATAAAATAAATGAAACAGAATCTACAGAGAAAAAAAAGGTTAGATAGGCAACAACAAACATTCCTTCCACATAGGTGGAGTGAAACTAAGATACCTCAAACAATGTCAATCCTTAAGTTATAGATAGAAGAAGCAATCAAAATAGTACAATACAAGTGATTTGGACTCAGATATCTAAACCCCCAAAAAGCACTAACTTTGCAATAGCCTGAAATATACCATGTTTACATTTGTTTGTGAAAGTAATGAGGAAAAACAAAAGCTACAAAACAATAAACATGGTGTGTTGTGTGTGTGTGTGTGTGAGAGAGAGAGAGAGAGAGGTGGGGTCCTCTTGTCTTTCTCTCTTTAACTTTTCGAAAAAGATCACCTTTTGAAGAAGGGTTGGTTGGTTTGTGGCTAAGTAAGAGACTTTGGTGGAGGGAAGCAGAGTCTCTGGATTTTGTAGAAGGAGTGTTGCAGTGTGAAAAGGGTGAAGAGGAAGTGAGGGACAAAGGGAACAAAGGGTGTTAATTTATAGAGGAAAAAAAAAGAGAAAGAGAAGAAGAAGAATAACACAATACATAAAGGATGAAGAAGAGAGAGGGGGGGGGGGGAGGGACGTGCCCCGCCTCTCTCTGACACAACAATCATGCATGTGTAAGCATGGAAGGCGGCCGGTTAGTAGCCTAAAAGATTTTATGTTTCGCCTTCTATTATGATGATGCTTATGGCGTCATGCCAATGATGATGGTTTGTTTGCCTTTCATCTTTTTTGCTTTTTCTATTTATTTTTAAGGGTACGTTGTGTTGCTGCATATTTTAATCAAATCTAACATGCCAACAATGTTTTTAGTTAGGATTTACAGAAGTGGTTAAGGATATGAAGCTAACTTTATGTTGTTTCTTCTAGATGCTGGTTCGGTTTTATCTGGAGTTACTAAAATTCAATTTGATGGATGACCCTTTTTAGGGAACTGATGTTTAAGAGTTATGGGAGAAATTTAACATGTTAATGTTAGTTAGGATTGACATAAGTAGTTAAAGGTTTTACACTTTTGTTTCATTTAGATATAAGTGTTCGATTTTCTCTACCCTTATTATAATTCAATTTAGTTGGTAACCTTTTTTTAGGGAAACTCCTCATGCTCAAGAGTCATGGAAAACAAATTTAACATCCAAAGTCGTTTAGGATTGATACAAGTAGTTAAAAAGTTTAGAGTTAACTTTCATCTTTTCAGGAAATGATTTTGGTTTCATTTTCGTTGACGTTATTAAAATTCAATTTGAGGGACAATAATTCTTTAATAATTCTTTGCGATGCTCGAATGCTATAGGGGTTATATATAAAATTATTTGCGATTTAGGTTGTTATACAACAACTCTTCTCTGAATAGATATCTATGGTAACCTAGTATGTTATTTACGTCCTATCTGATAATATTGGAGGGTGATTAAAAATAAAATAAATAAAATTTAAGAGGAGTATCTATCTATCTACTTATGTATAAATAAATAGTCACCATTTGTTACCAAGTAATTTCGAAAGATCTTGATTTGGTTTAAGATAAAGTTATTTGACATTTTTGTGTTTCTATGGAATTGTTTGTTGTGTATGGAAGAACAATTCCTTGTGAGGTGGAGGGTACAGTGGGAATAAAAATGGGCATAATGGACAGGGGAGGAACAATAATGGGGGCTTTCAGTTAGGGTTTGTAAATGATGATGGGCTAGGCCGTCCCAAGATATGCAATGATGGTTTGGATTGGGTCCAAAACCACCATCAGCACCCTTCCTTACACCCTCCCCCCCATCATCAATTACTCTTTTGTTTTTATTTATGCTGTGGTTCTTCTATTTTTAGGCCTCCATGATTTACACTTTCGTTTTTGTAATTTTCATGTGTTGGGGAAGTGTTGGCAGTAATCATTCTCGTTGCCGTAATGTTATTCCTCCTTTTGTTGAAAATGGCAATTTTTGTGCCTTGAGACCTGAGAGAGAAGGGAAGAGACTGCCACTTGTTTGTGGACTTGTCTCCACTACACGGCACTTCCTTAGCTAGCCACTTTTTGTGTTTTAATTCTTTATCATCGTCATCATCGTTTCCCATAATATTTAATGAATATCTTTCATTTTTTACATTTTAGTGATGATACCAAGTTTTGTTCATTTATGCCGAAATCCGTTGCCTTAGCTCATGAACTAATTCTTTTTCTTTGTTTTTATTATTATATGCTTGGGAGAGTGCTTTAACTTTTTAACAAACTAAATGTGAAATCATGAAAAAGGTTCCACAAAAAGGGCAAAAAAGAAAAAGGATGAGAGGGGGGTGTTAATGTGTTATGCATTGTGATTAGTACCACAAATTCTATTTTTTTTGAGAATCAATTCTTACATTCACACCAATTACCCGGTGACTCATATGAGCCTAATTAAAAGAGTGTTTTTTAAAAAAAGCATTGATGGTATTTTGTTTTACGTTATTGTAATGATAATAATTATGAGGAAAGGTGTATAGTAGGGTGTTAAGTAAAGCACTCTTTTTGTTGCCAAATTCAGGTTGAAATAATTGTTGGAGGGGAGTAATATTTGGGTGGATGAGAGTTTGGGCCAGCCAACCCCCAATTCCCTCGTGGGTTATGAGTGGTAGAAACGTGAAACATCATGGTTGACAGATGGTGTTTTGGATGTGTCTATTTTACTTATGGGAGTGAAGTTGTCAACCAGTTCATGGGTGTCCCCCCACACCCCGTTTCAACCCCGTTTAGGGACTTTGCTTGCATCAATCTATGTTTTCTAATAATGGGGATTCAACAGATGATGGGTACCTCTTTCAGAAATCATTCTTAGGTCTTTTAACTGTTTTCTTTTTAATCATAGGAATCAAATAAAGAAGATTTATAATACCTCTTTCATCTATATAACAATTATTATATTATTAATTTTAAAACCTATCAGTTTCTTAAGTAATTTGTAAAGGGTTCTAATTCTGATTTTTATATATAAAAAGATCTAATTGACAGGAATAATTCATTTTTGAATAGCTTTAGATTATCAAAGAAGATTAATTAGTCTTACTGAACGATCAAGAAAAATTCTTACAATCGTATAGGTAAAAAAAAAAATCATTTATTTGTTTTAAGCACTCATTCTAGATAACAAAAGGCGTTTAGAATATGTTCTTTTCTTAAAAAATTATGTATTTTTTCTTCGTTTATTTTTTTTAATACTTTTTATTCTTTTAAAATACCATCATTTAAATTTAATCAA
>PYAF01005176.1:365722-401737 GCA_007407185.1 Glycine tomentella
GAAATACTAAATTAAAAAAATATGTGAATATATAAAATAGAAGTCGTAAATAAATTTTTGACTTGAAAAAAATAAATTATACGACTCTAATATTGTAAAACAAAAAAAATCTTACAACTTCAAAGTCGTAACTTAAAAAAAATTAAGTTAAGTCGTAAAAAATATTACAACTTCAATTTAAAAATAAAAAAAAATATTATGACTTTAAATTCGTAAAACAAAAAAAAAAAAAAACCTAATTCAAAATCTTTTACAGTTAACAAAAATTACAAGTTGTAATATTAGTTACAAATTTTAATTCAAAAGTTATAATAAATGTTATGACTTATCTTCTTTTAGATAATTATTTGAAATTGATTCCAAATGATAATAAAGAAGAAGAAGAAATCTCTATATGCTGTCTTAGCCATATTATTCTTCTTGTTCGGTGTCTTGGTGTGTGGATGTGGCCAACGCAACCTACAAGTTATAACAAGGCAACAAGGATCAAAACATAGGTAGTTAACGAGACTTGTTAGATGAAATGAGTACAAGTCCAAACTGCTCACAAGTTTGCACAATCCATATCAGCGGGCTTAATATCTGGGTTTCTAAACTGTCTTTGGGCTTCTTCGTTTGAGAGCTCAGTCCATAAAAAACACTCTTAAGACCTGCCTTATCAACCAAATATTATCAATGAGTTATTTTAGTTTAATTAATTATTTTGAGTATAACTTTAAGTAATTGTCTTAAATATTTAAAATGTTTCTTTTGTTGAATTTTTTTAATCTATAGGAACAAAAATATAATATGAAATCATTTACGATAATTCACGTACCATATTCAACTAATTGAATTAAATTCTTTTATAATTTTTTTAATCTAATTGGACTTTGTAAACCTCTAATATATAGAGAGAGAGAAAGAGAAAAATACTAATCTTATTTGCATTTTTATTATAAGTTTAACGACAATGAACATCTTTACTATTTGTCCATCACTTAAAAATAAAGACATTTAGTATTATAGTTTTGAAAATTTAGAAAATTTCATCCTACCGTCCAATTTAATGTGCTTTGACGATTGAGTTTTTAATGTTTACCGTGTCTTAAATGAGGTGTTAGCATAAAAAAAATATTTGAATTTATTTATTGATTATTAGAAAATTAAATTTAAAATCACTTGATAAAAAAATAATTTATGGGGTCAACAACATAAAATATTATTAAGGGTAACTTTTGTCACTTTTTTAAAAATAGTTAAAATATTACATTTATATGTCTAAAAATATATTATATTACTTATTGATAAAAAAAAGTTAAATATTTAACTGATCGATTTTGTTTCATACAAAATAAGAAAAAAATAAATTTTAAATAACTTTTAAGAAAATATTTAAAAAATTCCATTTATCTAAGACCTTGAATACCCCTTTAAAATAACAGAGCGACAAATGCGCTTGCTTATATGGTGATAACATGCATTGCCATTCTGAATAACATACAATATTACAGTACTTACCAATTCCAAACATTTATTTTTATTTTTATTTTTATTTTGGGACAGATCATTTCACATGATTCATGCTTTAAATTCTCACAAGCTTAATTGGCGCTGAAGGAGCAAATTAAGTACAACTGTATATGACTACATGTTTAGCTCAGGTACACAAACCAATTTGGAACAACAGAAAATAAAATTAAAAATTACACAGTCTCTCTTAATATTGTTTTAATCAATAAATACTAATTGTTAATTTTATTATAATATTAATTGACATTCAAACTCAGAATTTTCTTTTCTCTTTTCTCGTTTCAATCACAAATTTAATCTTATAACTCCTTGGTATCTCTCAATGTACCGTGCCCTTCTCTTTTGTATAATTTCTCCTTGGCATATTCCAAAAGATATTCTAATATAACGTGTTTACAAGAATATACTATATAACTTCAAAATTCCAAAGTCTTTGTTTACATAAAGTCTAACACATTACAAGTGCAATATTTTACATTTTACGTGGGTATATCAGCTATGCTACCCAGTACCCAAGAAATTATATAATAAAATAATAATAAATAGATAAAATTTGGTGGCACTTTGCATCACAAACGTGGTTGTTCAACTAGAAGCGGAGAAGCAAACCAAGAAGGATCAAAGGGCCTTCATTGGTCATTGCTGAAAGATTATCCAAAATTCATTTTCTATATATATATATATATATATATATATATATATATATATACTTACTTGACGCTATTGCAAACACATCCACGTCCTCCCAAATTAAATTATGTTTACTTTACTATTTGAAGAGCATTATTTTAATTTTGATCCTTTCTGTCTAAACCCCTTTATATAATTTTCGTCCTCCGTATTCAAAAAGGTACACACTACTTCCCTTACCTATTAACAAAGTCTAATAAGCCAAATAAAAAGCATGATAATGGCAAAATGTAACAAGTCTCTTGTCGTGATTCTCCTCCTCCTTCACATCCTATGCTTGCAATCACAAGTGGATGGGTTTTCTCGTCAACCTTCTCGCCAGTTAATCTTCACACCCCACAAACTTTCGGATTCTGATCCTCAACAGGTTCGTTACAAATCAATCATGCACATATTTTAGTATTTTTTTTTTTATCGATCAATATGTAGTTGTTACTAGTGGAAGACATTTAAACCCATAATCTCTCTCTTTCTTCTTTTAATCACTAAACCAATTTTATAACTCGTGTCATATTTTAGTATTATCACATTGTACAATTGTACATATTTCATTGCTCATGAATCATGCTCATGGTTTTTCATATGTGTGAATTACTGAAGGTGCACATTTCGTTGGTGGGGAATGATCACATGAGGGTGTCATGGATAACCGATGACAAACACTCAGAATCTGTGGTGGAGTATGGAACAAAGAAAGGTGAATATAGCACAAAAGCAACGGGGGAACACACTTCATACCATTATTTCTTTTACAAATCCGGCAAGATCCACCATGTGGTAATTGGGCCTCTTCAGCCCAACACAATTTACTACTACAGGTGCGGAGGATCGGGTTCTGAGTTTTCCTTCAAGACACCTCCACTAAAGTTGCCTATTGAATTTGTTGTCGTTGGTAAGAGGTGGTTTAATTTTCTTTAGCATCGCCATTTGCATTCTGTTCTTTAATTTGGTACATATATGATATATGGTTTATAGTTTAATATATAGTAGATCAAGTTGTATTAATCTCATTTCCAAATTTGTGTGATTTTTGGCGTACTTCTCCTGTTTGACTTGAAAAAATGAATTCTGGTCTGTTATTTGTTATTTATATATCTTACCAAAGTTTAACTTCATTATGTTGTTTCTAATATCCCACTCTAGGACATAAGGATTTATATTAATTTTTTGGTCTTTTGTTATCACTAACATGGGAAGACTAGAAAAGAAATGATACTAATGGAAAGGAAAGAAAGATAAAGAGCTAATAAGTGTAATAATTAGAATGTGATAAAAATTAATGTTGTTTTAATAATATTTTATTGTATTATTTAAATACACCATGCTTCGTACATGATAACTTGAAACTCTTCACTGGTTTAAATAGGATGTTTGTACGTCCCTAAGTCAATTGAAGTATTAACTATCAATTAACACATTAATATCATGGGTAGTTTGGGAGAAGCTTTCGGATGCAAAAATAACATAACACTTAATTATAATTAGAGGACTTTTTTTTTATCAGCAAAACAAATTTATTAGAGGGTGGCCAGTAGTTCCAATTGAAGATACAAAATCAAGAATATTATATGATGACTCTATCAAATTCCCATGCCCCAGTATATTAATAATCTCTGCATAATTAATAAATACTATGACCCAAATTACTCATCAAATTCAACATAACACTTAATTAGAGGACATTGATACTTATCAATAATTTTTTTTTATCAGTAATTAAATCATATAGCATAGGTACGCAACATTTGTTAAGGTATGATGTATAAGATCACGGTGCCAAATACTTAAAGGTGTATCATATGTGATTCATAAACCTTCCCTGTTTATTACTCACTTGTTTTATATATTGCTCAATAGAAAATATATAATAGAAAATATATATTTTAAATAGTTCAACATACATTACTAAATATTCTAGGCATTAACAATAAAAAATGTTTTCTACGTTATCATTTAATCACAAAACAAACCCATCAGAGAGAGTGAATTTTTTTTTTTTATCATTTAGAGTTAATTTTCTTTTCAAAATTACCTAATGAAAATACTTTTTTAAATTAATTTTCATTTAAGAATAAGTCATAAAACTAATTATATATGATTTTGTAAACAAAAGTTATAAATCTTAATATGATTTTAGTTTTAGAAGATGTAGTCTTTCAGTTAGAAATTGTATAAAGATTTATGATATCTGTTTACAAAGTCATTTTACAATTTATTCCTAAATGAAAATCAATTTAAAAAAGGTCATCATTTGATATTTTTGAAAGAAAAAAAATACATCCAAATGATAAAAAACCAAAAAAAAAAAAATAGGAAAGCATTGAATTGTAGTTTGACACCGGGTAGAGATTGAACAAATTTTATATAATTATTGATTAAACTGCATACATATTCATGCATATAGGGGATTTGGGACAAACTGAATGGACAACATCAACCCTAAAACATGTCGATAGCAAAGACTATGATGTGTTTCTACTACCTGGAGATCTATCATATGCTGATACAAATCAACCTCTATGGGACTCCTTTGGTCGTTTGGTGGAACCCTACGCTAGTCTTAGACCATGGATGGTTACCGAAGGCAACCATGAAATCGAAACATTCCCCATTATCCAACCACATGGTTTCAAGGCCTACAATGCTCGTTGGCCCATGCCATACAAGGAAAGTGGCTCCACCTCAAACCTCTATTACTCATTTGATGTTGCTAGCACCCACGTCATCATGTTGGGCTCTTACACCGATTTTGATGCACACTCCCAACAATACACGTGGCTTCAATCTGACCTAGCTAAGATTGATAGGAAGAGAACACCTTGGGTGATTGCATTGTTGCATGCACCTTGGTATAATACTAATGAGGCACATCAAGGTGAAGGTGAAGACATGAGACAGGCCATGGAAAAGTTGCTTTATGAGGCTCGTGTTGACTTGGTCTTTGCTGGCCATGTTCATGCGTATGAACGCTTTGTATGTCATATATTATAATTTTATCGTGTCACTTTTTCCTTTTTTTGCTTTTTCTCGTTTTCATTTTCTATATTTTATTGGTTTAACTGCAGACTCGAATTTATGACAATAAGGCTGATTCATGTGGTCCGTTGTACGTGACGATTGGGGACGGAGGAAACCGTGAGGGGCTTGCATTAAGGTGAGATATATATCCTTGATTAACTTTTTGCTTAATGTTAATAATGAAAGTTAGTTTGTTTATACTTTTAACTTTTATAAAATATTTTGTCTCGGGGCTCGTACATAGGACTGAAATCCACTGTTTCTCTTTTCTTTTTTTTTTTTTTGTTATTTTCCCTCTCCTTTCAGTTAAAAAATTGCATGTTATTGAAAGCAATAACATTCCCTCTTCATACTTAATTACTTATTATTATTTTTCTTGTTAACGTGCTATTTTCTATATAAAAAAATTGGTATTAGGATAGAAAAAATAGAGACACAAGCTATTCATTATTGAGGATTTTTAAATCCAAGACAAGTTAACAAAACTTAGCAACACGCATGTGTTGATTGTTGAAACAGGTTTAAGGAGCCTCCTAGCCCACTTTCTTTGTATCGGGAGCCAAGCTTTGGTCATGGAAGGTTGAGAATAGTGAACGAAACACATGCATATTGGTCATGGCATCGCAACAATGACACCGACACATTTGTAGCTGATGGTGTTTGGATTGAGAGTTTAAGCAACTCGAAAGCATGCTGGAATGCACAAGGCCAGCATATTGCTCATGAAGAGCTCTGAAAGCTCAACTTTGACTCCCAGCAAGAAAGAGAAGCACTTTAGGAAAAATTATTGAACACTATATATAGTTGAATAATATTGATTTTTTCTTATAAATTGAAAAATTCAATTATATTTAAAGATTGGTTGAGATTATATATAAACACATGGATAGGACTATAATATTATTTTTCCTTTTTAGTTAAATCATAGTAGTTTGCATTAAATAGTATTTCTTCTAGCATTGTGTGCATGAGAGGGAGATGGGGAGAATATTGTTTAATTAGTTAATAATTACTTTTGTTTTTCACCCATATTTAAGGAGATATATTATTGGGGTCTTAGGAATAAAATTATGGAAAAATAAGAGTGAGAAAGTGATAAGTGTATGTGATGAGTGATGTAATGGAAAAAATATAGAAATAAGTTTATGTTTTCTTATTTTTATTTATTGTGTTTGTCTAACTGGATATGTTGTGTGAAAAAATATTCCTCACCCTTGCTGTACTTATTCTTTTGTATAACAATAATGATGAAGTTTGAATTTACAAATTTATGTAATTATGTTAATGTTAAAACAAGTTGAAGCACCCATATAAACAAATCTCAAACTTCACTTTGCTATTTTCGAGATTTTTATATTATTTGAACGAAGAGTGAAATAAGAGTAAGAAAACAAAGGGATTTAAAGAAATTAAAAATAAATTATATTTAAATGGATAAAAAGAAGGAATAAAAAACAGTTATTTGAATGGTCATAGATATATTGTATCATATAATCATGAACCACATAAACAAAGCCCGGGATTAACTGACCACTACACATATGAGAACTTTTCAACTTATTACATGTGCTCTCTTTTGTATTTGGTATAGTTAAATTTTGATTGCTACATGAATCAGAACAAGAAATCCCACAAGAAAATAACAAATTCACGAGTTTTCCTTTATTTGCACTCTGAAATTTAATAATTTCTTCCTTTGTCTTGTTCAACATGGCATAGAATTCACTTACAAGTTTCTAGCATGTGGAAATTATATTTGGTCACATACTTGTTCCTGTGAGTGAGAGAAACTGAGTAACATCATTAACGGAACTATGGAACCATGTCTTTGGAAAGAATAGCTGCGAAAGAAGAGAGGGTTGAGGATGATATGTACGTGATGGGATTACTGAAGATAGAGGCAAGACAACACTGGGATGAATGACACTGTGAGACGAACGACACCGTGAGAGCGTGTGTGCAAAGAAGAGACGGGTTTACCGTTTACGGAAGAGAAAAAAGGGGGGGTCCAAGGGGTGTACCTGTTTAAGGAAAAAGGGTATAATGAGTAATTAAAAAATAAAGAGAAGGGATGAGAGGTGTACTTGGCAAAAATTGATGTGTAAATAGAAAGTGCCGATGATGATGTTCGCAAATCCAGGCAGAAACTTATTGAATTTTAGAGCAGGGCCAATTTGGTGCAAAAATACTCTAGACTATATTTATCCCAATTGGTGCGGGACACTAATTTCCAACACTCCGCCAAGACTCCAATTGGGCTAATTCTTTTTTTTTTGTTCCAATTGAGATTAGTTTCTATTTTTCTATATGTTTTTTTTTTGGAGGGGGGGGGGGAGCCCATTTGTTTTTTTTAATCAATTTTAAAGTATAAGTGAAAATGGACGGTATAATTCCTTGATAGATAAAATATATCAGTAACTTTACTAAAAACATCTTTAGTGGTAGATCTAAAATTGAGATCTTAGACCACTTTTTGGTAAATCCCATAATGCCACATAAGATTGAAAATATCTCAAGATCTCTCCCATTTTTTTTTTAGAGATCTCATTTTGAAATCTTAGAGAGAGAGAAAGAGAAGAAAAAAATTATTCTTTTTTGAATATTATGTATATCTTAAGGGTTCTTCTACAAGAATTTATTTTCCATGTTGGAGATTTATGCACCTCCTTTATTGGGAGATCTAGTGAAGACCATATCTTAAGCTCAAGATCTTTGCTCAAAATCTTACACTAAGGATGCTCTAAGAACCTAGCTAAATCATTTTCCTAAAAGTTGAAGCGCAAACTATTTTTTTTCCTAAACCACAAGTATTATTGGACAATCTTGTGAGTTGAGTAGGATCATTATGAACAACAAAATCATTTATTCAAGTATTTAATACAACTGTGTATCCAGACTCGAACTTAAGTCTTCTGCTTAAACTTAAATAATCTCACGTCAGTTGAATCATGTGTTTGGTGGTGTTGAAGTGCAACCTTTGAAGAAGAAAGTCACATAATATGTTGAAGTGCATGATATTCATAGAAATAAAAAATATTTAACATTTAATTTTAAGAATTTAATTTTGATATACACGGTAATTTTATATATTATTAATTAATTAAAAATCATATTCAATATTTTTTAAAAAAATCATAATATATAATTCATGTTTTACACTTAATTAATTAATAAGTCTAGTTTAATTGGTTAAATATGAAGATGTGTGTGTTGTTACCCTAGTAGTTGATTTTGGTGGTTAATTATTAAGTGAGTTCTTTCCTCACATTCTCAACTCCCAGATTTGGTCACGTACCTGTAAATAAAATATTTTTGGTGTTATATAGTTCACTTTCATTGAGTGGTGGAGCCACTTTATAACCAGCAATGACCATGACACTAGCTAATTTTTAATTTTTTTTAATAACTATATATACTTATATAATTAATTAGGATTAAAAATAAAATTTGGATTAGTGCAAGTGACACGGTGTGGCATATCTCTCAACTAGAGATGGAAGTGTCATTTTTTATTTATTTATTTTATTTGAATTGAAGCAGCCTGTGACAGAGGAAGTACCAAAACAGAGCAGTCTCTCTTTAGTCTCATACTTTTCAGTTTTCTACTTTCCTCACTTCACTCCACGAGACCACGACCACAACCACTCTACTCTCCTCTCTATCCCTCCAGTCCCGGTCTCCCTCCACTCTCCTCTCTGGCTCCCTCACCTCACGGAGTCACGGTCAGTCGGTCACGCTTCCAGTGACCAGCATCACACTCATCTATCTCTCAGATCGTTGCGCCGGTCTCCCTCCACTCTTCTCTCCCTCACTTCACGATCACGGGTCACGCCGTCACGGCCTCTCCCTCCTAGCATCAAACTCTCAAATCGTCAGTCTCCCTTACCTCACGGTCATGGGTCATGTGGCTGAGTTGTTTGTTGATATTATTTTTGCTCCTTTTCTTTTTTTTTTCTTTTGATTTTCTTTGAGAAAACTGAAAAGAGAGAACGGGTAGTAAGCAATAAGAGCGTTGAGAATGTTGGTAGACTTGTTGGGCTGTATGCAAAAATGTTGAAATGTTGATTCCTCTATTTGTGTGAGCAATAAGAGAGGTGAGAATAGGTCAGTGTTGAAATGTTGAATCCTCTGTTTGTGTGAATGCCGAGAACTTTAACACTAACCTGCAAAGTGCATTGACAAAACAATTAGTAATTAATTTGTGGTAACACTAAATTATTAGTTAATTGAGTGAAACAGAGAGAAAAATGCATAATTTTGTTGTGTGGGAATGAGATTATTGATGGATTGGAATTGTGTGGAACTAGATTGAAACAGAGAGAAATTCATTTGATTACTTGCTTGTTTAATGGTTGTTATTCTATGGACTGTGAAGATCCTAGTTTTGACATGTAGGTTGGAAAAGTATGGGCAAGGATAAACAGAAAAGTATAAATGTGTTCTTTAAAAAGCAAGTAATCTCTGAACGTGAATCAAGTGATGTTCCTACGAACATAATTTCTGAAAGTGATGCACCTTCTCATGAGAAAACTCCTTCAAAGTGTCATAGAATTGAACATACTGATGACATTATTACAGTCAAAAATAAAAAAAAAATTAACGTGATCCAGGCAAATGTAAGCCAATTGGGGAGATTCAGCTAATGAAGTCGATGAGATACAGAGAGCTTATTTAATAGTTGGGCCATATCAACCTCAATGCACCTATCCTTTTTCAAAGGAAAAACATCCTCAACGTTTTCAAGCTTCTTGGTTCAAAGAATTTTCTTCTTGGCTTGAGTATTTTCCTTCTATAGATGTTGCGTTTTGTTTACCATGCTATCTTTTCACTATAAAGGTCGGTGGGCGACATGGTTGGGATGCATTCACTATCAAAGGTTTTAATGGTTGGAATAGAGTTTATAGTGGAAAGTATTGTGCTTTTCTAAGTCGCATGGGAGATGATCCTTGTTCACAACGTACTAATGCACTCATCTCATGTGTAGACTTAATGAATCATCCTTGTCATATTGATAAAGTTATGCATGCTCAAAACTTCCAACAAATTGAAAGCAATAGGCTGCGTGTTAAGACTTTAATTGATGTTGCTCGTTGGCTTGCTTTTCAAGGATGTACTTTTAGAGGGCATATGAGACTATAAATTCAATAAATAGTGGCAATTTTATTGAAATGATCAAACTTTTGGCATCTTACAATGAAAAAGTTGCTAATGTTGTTCTATAGAATGCTTCATTGACAGCCAAGTATACCTCACCTCAAATACAAAAGGAGATTTTATATGTCCTAGCAAACAAAGTATGAAAATAGATTCGCAAAGATATTGGGGACTTTAAATTTTGGATTATTGTGGATGAAGCACATGATGAATTCAAAAGGGAACAAATGACTCTTGTCTTGAGATTTGTTGACAAAGATGGTTTCATAAAAGAGAGATTTTTTGAACTTTATTACGTTCAAGATACATCATCTATGACACTTAAAAGTGCTATTACTGAAATACTCTTACATCATTGCCTTGATATCCTGAACATCTGTGGCCAAGGATATGATGAAGCTAGTAACATGCGTGGTGAATTGAATGAATTGCAAGCATTATTTCTTAATGAATGTCCTTGTGCTTATTATGTGCATTGTGTTTGCTCATTGATTACAATTAGCCTTGATTTTTGCCTCTAAGGAAGTTGTTTGTATTTATGAATTCTTTCAGCATTTGAATTTCATCATTAATATTATCACTGCTTCTTCTAAGCATCATGATCAATTCCATGCTGTCCAAGTTTCTTAATTTGAACATTTGTAGGCTACTGGTGAGCTTGAATATGGTCTAGGTTCTAACCAAGTAGGTACACTAAAGAGGGCTAGTGATACTAGATGGGGTTCTCATTATTATTCCATATGCAGTTTTCAACGAGGGTATAACGAATCGTGTTTAGTACTTGAAAAAATTCATAGTGAAGGCTCAAATTACACCCAAAGAGGAGAAGCTACTGCAGCTTATAAGATGATCACTTCTTTTGAGTTTATCTTTAATTTAATTTTGATGAAAGAGCTCATGGGCATCACTGAAATTCTTTGTCAAGCATTATAGCCAAAATCTCAAGATATTTTGAATGTTGTACAATTAGTTTCAAATACAAAGGAACTTATTCAAGAATTGCAAGAAGATGGTTGGAAAAGAATACTTGAAAGTGTTGTTAATTTCTTTAAGCTTCATGAAATAAATGTTCTAGATCTTGATGCTCAATATATTGAAGGTCGTGGTCGTCATCAACATGATCAAATAACTATTGAGCATCACTATCATTTTGATATCTTTAATTCAACCACTGACTTTCAATTACAAGAGTTGGATAGAAGGTTTAATGAGCAAACAATGGAACTTTTATCACTCAGCTCTTCATTAGATCCCAAGAATGGTTACAAAGCATTTAATGTAGATGATATTTGTAGCCTTGCATAGAAATATTATCCTCTTGATTTTTCTGAGCAAAAGAGACTTAATTTGAATTGTCAATTGAAGCATTTCCACAAGGACATCCCAAAACATCCAAAACTTCAAAATTTATCTTCAATTTCTTAATTGTGTCAAGGATTAGCTGAGACACGAAAGGCAAATTCCTATCATTTGGTTGATAGGCTAATTCATCTTATCTTAACACTACCAGTTTCAACAGCAAGTGGTGGACGTGCATTCTCAGCAATGAAAATTGTGAAAACAAGACTTCGAAACAAAATGGGGGATGACTTTCTTGCAAATAATTTGGTTGTGTATATTGAAAGAGAGATTGCTGAAACTTTTACCACATATTCTATTCTTGAAGATTTCGTCAATTTAAAAGAACATCGTTTACAATTTTAGGTATGCAATTTTTTTTTATTATATTTCAAATTATTTCTTAAATGTTATTATACATATAATTATTATATTTGTTTGTATCTATATCTGTAGGACAATGCGTGGTTCATTACTCATTATGTTGTGTAAGAGGAAAGTGAAACTCTTATGTTTGAAATGCGTACAGCAAATGTTAGTATCCTTTTATATGTTTGCTTTGATATATAATTATTGACAATTGTTCATTTAAATTTTTAATGTTATGTAAATTTGTGTAATTATAATAAATATTTTGATAATTTGATATGTCAAATTGTTTGGCATATGGAATAAAATTATTTCCTGACCTGCCACTGCTTTCATTATGACTAACCATTATTAGTATCTTATTAATTTAACTGAATCAACATTTTCAATTTTGTTTCATAAATTATCAATAACTAACAATAATTTTAAAACAGATTCACTAACTTACAGATATATTTCCGTCACAAAAAGAACAATCTGTTAAAACATTGCACTCATAAAAAGAAACCATTTGGATAAATACAAACAAATCAGAATTTGAGGACAATTCAACAAATAAAAAGAGGTGAATTATTAAACAACAAACAAAAAGGCCTAGAAATAGCTATCATGCATATACCTCTAGTATCGAAGTTGATGAAGTGTATTACTCATCTTTGGAACTTGTTATACACAGCATGCCAACCTGCTTGAGTTGGGTGCAAGAGATCCCAAAAAAAAAGCTGATTTGGGATTGTCACAAACCTTATATTGCTTAACATTGTTCTCATCAACGCTCCCACAAAAATGTTGGCTACTTAACCCTACGCAGCAAGGCTTGAGAGGGTCCTTAATGTTATTGGTAGATGGGTGGTTCAACACTGACATGAAAGTGTCGAAAAGGTCAAGAACTATGAAGAGGGAGTTATCCTTGGTTTGTTGGTTCAACTAGGTCACGGCTTGGTTCAATAGGTTGTTGTGGAGAACTACAAGGTCGTTGAATGTGCTATTACATTGTTGGAATGAAGATGTGGCTATGGCTCCAGGAAGACATCCAAGGGGTTGTAGACCCCCAACAGCAATTTTCCTCACTCCCAAACTTTGGATGTGAAGCAAGTTGGTGGTGGCAGTTTGATTAACCACTGAGGCAATGAAAGATGGAAAACCCTATGTACATTCAATGAAAAAAAAATGAAAATTTAGTAAGTGAATAATATCAATAATTAAAATAGTAACAACATTAAAAAAATATTTCAGTTGATTAATTAGAATCCATGAGAATTGTAATTCCTAATGCATATTTTTTTTTTATTTTTTTACGGATAAAAAAATAATAACAACACATTTTTTAATACATCTTTCTAACGATCTCTTTATTTGATTGAAATTACAAAATTATGTAACGAACTCTACTTATATATAATTTAGTGGTTTTAATTAAACTATAACTATATAAAAGGTATATTCTAAAAAGTGTGTTGAAAAGTATTTGGACAATATTTCTCTTTTGGGTATTAGCTGTGATCACTGAATATAAGCGTGATTAGTTAAAAAGAATGTTAACAGTCTTTTTAAAGAAAAAAAGTGTGTTAAAAAGTGTGATCAGTGAATAAACGTGATTATCTAAAAAGTGTGTTAAAAAGGATGTTAAACGTGATTACTTGCAAACTTGCAACTTTCATGTAACTTTTGCCAAAGGTTAAAATTTACATACTACTTTATATTATAATTTTGAGTCAATTTTTGTAAATATGAATGACTTAATTTCAAATTTAAATTTAACCAAATTGAATTTACAAAATAAAAAACAATAATTAAAATCTTAGTTTGCAAATATTTATTCAAACCCAAGGAAAGAAAACAACAGGCAACAAGAAAATTATTATAGATTATTTGAGTTAATATGTATACCTCAATAGAGCTACTTGTGGCCAAGAAGAAATTGGAATCATTTCCAGCTACAAACACAGGCCACTGAGTTGTTCAGATCTGAGGTGGTGTACACATTTTCTTTGATCAATTGCTTGAAGAAATCGATTTGGATAGTCAAGTTTGGGTTTTTGGACGTGTATAAAACTATCTGCCAGGAATTATTAGTACAAACCAAAAATTACTAGTAATAAAATCTGATAAAATTAAATATACTAATATTCTTTTCATTTTTCTTCACATTTAGTTTAATAAGTACGTTCATAACTTCATATTATTTAACATTTTTCAAATAAATAAATAAATAAATGATACATAACGGTCCAAAGGTGCTGTTATGGACAAAGCTGTAGCGGTCTAGCTAGAACAGGACTAGTGGTGATAAAAGCACCTAGGAAGATGAAAAATATTGATACGTTAAAGCCAAAGGTACTCTTTATATTATATATGAAAAGAGTCTAAGAGTCATTCATTCAAATGTAAGATTGAAAAATACATACTAGCTATAAATTTAGAGAAGATTTATAATGAAATTATATATTAATTATTTACTCGGGTTGTCTTAAATTTAACTTCAAATCCTGAGTTACAGGATTAATGAAGTAATTAATAGTAATATTATTTCATATAAGGATGAATAATGTGTTTGGATATGAATTTACGTCTCACGTTTTCTAACAAATTCACGTCCAAAAGCCTCAATTCACGTCTCCAACACAAGAAACACCCATTCAAACATGCTAGAAGGTGTCTGGGTGTAAATGTGAGAGTTAAAAAGTAAAGAATTTGTGCTAGCAGTATGAATTTTCATTTGAAGAAAATGAGTTATCTATTTACAATTTATAATAATAAAAAAGAGATATCCAATCATGTAAGTGATTTCTATTAGAATTTCAAATTAGATTTAGTAACTAAAAATGTGCAAGAAACAGTATTTGTTTTTACTAAAAAAATGCGAAGTATGCAACAAGGGTATGTATAGTCGTCTCAACGTGAAACATGATTGTAATAATGAACATTGTCTTAAAAATATATAAGACAACACCAACACAATAATGTAGTAACTTTTTTGTTTTCTTATATATCCCACTCAGTAATGTAGCATTTCACTGGCTCCGAACAACGTCAGACACATCCGAAAATCTTATGAATAATATATTGCACAAGAAAGATAAAGTGGGAAAAGCCAACAGAGAAATGAACCCCACCCATGCAAAAACTATGATCAGTAGTGTCACATATTATTGTTGTATTTATTCATCAATTCTGATTTTAATTTCTTACATTCAACTAATTTTATACTTACACAATTCTATATTTTTTTATATCACATACAGAATATATTATATTTATTAATTTCTACCTGAAAACAACTTACACATACAGAGGTGTCGCGAAAGCATATATTATTACATAGGAATTGATCAAAGCATGGGAATTCAAAACGCATAGCTTTTCTTGAGAAAAAGAAGAAAAAGATAGGTAAATAAACGAAAAGAATGCGCTTGCTAAGTGTTCCAATCAATTGACAACATCATATATAGTGGCGGAGCCGGCCAATATTTCATGCCAAAAAAATTGACATATCAAATTATCAAAATATTTATTATAATTATACAAATTTGCATAAAATTAAAAATTTAAATGAACAATTGTCAATGATTATATATCAAAGCAAATATATGAAAGGACATTAACCTTTCTATTAAGCATTTCAAACATAAGAGTTTCACTTTCCTCCCACACAAAATAATAAGTAATGAACCAAGCATTGTCCTACAATATAGATACACACAAATATAATAATTATATGTATAATAACATTTAAGAAATGATTTGAAATATAATAAAAAAATTGCATACCTTAATTGTAAATGACACTCTTTTAAATTGACGAAATTTTAAAAATAGAATTTGTGATCAGCGATCTTTCTTTCAATATATACAACCAAATTATTTGCAAGAAAGTCATCCTCTATTTTGTTTCGAAGTCTTGTTTTCACAATTTTCATTGATGAGAATGCACGTTCACCACTTGCTGTTGAAACTAGTAGTGTTAAGATAAGACGAATTAGCCTATCAACCAAATAATAGGAATTTGTCTTTCCTGTCTCAGCTAATCCTTGACACAACTCAAAAATTGAAGATAAATTTTGAAGTTTTGGATGTTTTGGGATGTCCTTGTGGAAATCCTTCAATTGATAATTCAAATGAATTCTTTCTTGTCAGAAAAATCAAGAGGATAATATTTCTCTGCAAGGCTACAAATATCATCAATATTAAATGCTTTGTAACCATTCTTCGGATCTAACGAAGAGCTGAGTGATAAAAGTTCCATTGTTTGCTCATTAAACCTTATATTCAACACTTGTAATTGAAAGTCAATGGTTGAATTAAAGATATCAAAATGATAGTGATGCTCAATATTTATTTGATCATGTTGTCGATGACCACGACCTTCAATATATTGAGCATCAAGATCTGGAACATTTATTTCATGAAGCTTAGAGAAATTAACACTTTCAAGTATTCTTTTCCAACCATCTTCTCGTAATTCTTGAATAAGTTCCTTTGTACTTGAAACCAATTGTATAATATTCAAAATATCTTGAGATTTTTTTTGTAATGCTTGACAATGAATTTCAGTGATGCCCATGAGCTCTTTCATCCAAATTAAATTAAAGATAAACTCAAAATAAGTGATCATCTTATAAGCTGCAGTAGCTTCTCCTCTTTGGGTGTAATTTGAGCCTTCACTACGAATTTTTTCAACTACTGAACACAATTCATTATACCATCGTTGAAGACTGCATATTGAATAATAATGAGAACCCCATCTAATACCATTAGCCCTTTTTAGTCTACCTACTTGGTTAGAACCTATACCACATTCAAGCTCACCAGTAGCCTGCAAACGTTCAAATTCAGAAATTTGGGCAGCATGGAATTGATCATGACGCTTAGAAGAAGCAGTGATAATATTAATGATGAAATTCAAATGCTGAAAGAATTCAGAAATAGAAGCAACTTCCTTAGATGCAGAAATCAAGGCTAATTGTAATCGATGAGCAAAACAATGCACATAATAAGCAAAAGGACATTCATTAAGAAATAATGCTTGTAATCCATTCAATTCACCACGCATGTTACTAGCACCATCATATCCTTGGCCACAGATGTTTTGGATATCAAGGCAATGATGTGGGAGTATTTCACTAATAGCATTTTTAAGTGTCATAGATGACGTGTCTTGAACGTGATAAAGTTCAAAAAATCTCTCTTTTATGAAACCATCTCTGTCAACAAATATCAAGACAAGAACCATTTGTTCCCTTTTGGATTCATCACGTGCTTCATCCACAATAATACAAAACTTAAAGTCCCCAATATCTTTGCGAATCTGTTTTCATACTTTGTTTGCTAGGACATATAAAATCTCCTTTTGTATTTGAGGTAAGGTATACTTAGCTGTCAATGGAGCATTCGGTAGAACAACATTAGCAATTTTTTCATTGTAAGATGCCAAAAGTTTTATCATTTCAATAAAATTGCCACTATTTCTTGAATTAGTAGTCTCATCATGCCCTCTAAAAGCACATCCTTGAAAAGCAAGCCAACGAGCAACATCAATTGAAGTCTTCACATGCAGCCTACTGCTTTCAATTTGTTGGAAGTTTTGAGCATGCATAACTTTATCAATATGGCAAGGCTAATTCATTAAGTCTACACATGAGATGAGTGCATTAGTATGTTGTGAACAAGGATCATCTCCCATGTGACTTAAAAAAGCACAATATTTTCCACTATGAACTCTATTCCAACCATTAAAACCTTTGATGGTGAATGCATCCCAACCATGTCGTCCGCCGACCTTTGTAGTGAAAAAGTAGCATGGTAAACAAAACACAACATCTATAGAAGGTGAATACTCAAGCCAAGAAGAAAATTCTTTGAACCAAGAAGCTTGAAAATGTCGAGGATGCTTTTCCTTTGAAAAATGATAGGTGCATTGAGGTTGATATGGCCCAACTATTAAATAAGCTCTCCGTATCTCATCGACTTCATTAGCTGAATACTCCCAAATTGGCTTACGTTTGCCTGGATCACGTTCAAAAATTTTAGTTTTGACTATGATAATGTAATCAAAATGTTCAATTCTACGACACTTTGAAGGAATTTGCTCATGAGAAGGTGCATCACTTTCAAAAATTATGTTTGTAGGAGCATCACTTGATTCATGTTCAAAGACAACTTTCTTTTTAAAGAAAACATCTATATTATCCTTGCCCATACTTTTTCAACCTACATGTCAAAACTAGGATCTTCACAGTCCACTGAATAACTGTCATTAAAGAAGCAAGTAATCAAACGAATTTCTTACACAAATTAATTACTAATTGTTTTGTCAATGCACTTTGCAGGTGAGTGTCAAAGTTCTCACCTCTCTTATTTCTCACACAAACAGAGGATTCAACATTTCTGCATACAACCTAACAAGTCTACCAACATTCTTAGTTTTCTCACCTCTCTTATTTCTCACTACCCGTTCTCTCTTTTCAGTTTCCTCAAAGAAAATCAAAAGGCAAAAAGAAAATGAGCAAAAATAATATGGTAAACAGATATTATTGTGTGTTATTTTTTAAGTGAATTTCAAAACATATATAATTAAAAATGAGATAAAAATCATAAAGTAGATATAACTGATAGACTTGATTCTCTACAATGCCAGTATAAAGACCAAAGCTCATCTAATGCAACAAACATGGTAAACAGAATGCAAGTAAACCATAATATTTGCATGGTTATATTGAAAACTAGGTACCTCGTGTGTTGTTTAAAGTTGACAACTTGTTTCTTGGACTGCTTTCCCTCAAAACTGCAAGTGGCAGATACATGGTGCACAAATGAAGCTGAAAGGCCAAAACAGAAATAATTACCATGACTTAAGAGTCATAAGACCAACATTTTATAAGAATGAAACTATGACTAAAGTAATAATGAACAAATAGAGACTTAATATTACTTAGTTTGTACTATAGCCACATCAACAAAGTCACACGAATCATATAATCATAATCTAGGTAAATTAAGCACTACAGGGAGATCAAGCTGGCACTTGAATCAATCAGACACAAACCTAGTCACCATCCTCGACGCCATAATCTCTAATATAATCCGTTTCCGAGACTAATTTTTGTCCTTGATAGCTTAAGCAAAATTGTCGCCAAACAAGTGGCCTACATAAACAAACAAATTATAATTACTAAATAACTCAGGCGGGTAGCAGATTATGATAATTAAGTAAATATAAAATGCAGAATTTTAAAAATAAAATAAAATATAATAAATCTTGTTCCCTTGTTATACCTATAACAAAACCTAGAAGCTTACCAAAATCAAATTAGAGAAATTAGATATTTAGAAACATATGTAACAAAATTTAATTAATTAATAATAAACAGAGCATAATAAACGGAGTTTTCTTGACGACATGAAGGGAGACTGGTGTTGGCGCGGCGATCTGAAAGAAAGTGGAGACGGAGGAGGGCCCTCAGCGGAGCGGCGCTGCCCACTAGAGATGTGAGGGAGCATGAGCTGAAGGGTGCTGGGCGGAGAGAAGAATGGAGCCATTGAGGGAGAGTGGGAGACGGGAAGCGGGAGTGCCTAGTGCGGCCTGTGCGGGACTAAGCTTGGACTCCTGAAGGGTACACAGCTTTCACCTACTTCAATTCATATTTAAAAAAATAAAAAAGTTAAATTAGTGTTAAATTTTAAGTAGTGTCAAATTTTATTTTTAGGTAGTGTCAAATTTTATTGAGATCATTGGGACATGCCTTATTGAGATCATTATAGTCGGTGCACATTCACCATTTGCCGTTGGCTTTTTTGACGATGATGATATTGGTGAGCCAGGTAGAGTACCTGACTTCTATGACAAATTGGTTTTGAGTAACTTGTCCACCTCCTTTCTAACTGCCTTGTGTTGCCCTTCTTCCATCTTCCTCTTCTTCTGTGACACCCATTTGACCTGGGGACAGATGGTCAGCTTGTGGCATATGATGGTGGGGTGGATACCCGACATGTCACATGGTTGCCAAGCAAATAAGTCTGCATTCCTGTATAGGACATCAACTATGCATCTGTGATCGTGGCTGGTAAGGACCTTGCTGAGCTGCGTATACTGCCCAGGTTTGAGTTTGAGATGCAGCTTGACAAGTTCTTTGATAGGCTTTGGGCCTTTGTCAATGGTGTGGTCGCGAGGATCCACATCGAATATGCCATATTGACTTGCTTCGTAGATGATCAGGGTTCGGATTGGAGACCCTTCATCGATGGTCATTACTTGACTGCTACCATCCACTGTGTGGTGAGGCCTGCTAGGCTTCCTACTGGAGGATTTGGTGCCACTTCCAAGCTTTCAGCATATCACTGTCAGGCTTGCTTTTGGTTTGCCTTGACAGTCACGATATCTCCCATCAAGGTTGGGAATTTCATCTTGAGATGCGATGTGCAGACGATGGCTCTGAGTTTGTTCAGAGTTTTCTTGTTTATCAAAGTAAAGTACGATATCTACGTTAGCAATTAAATACCTAACTGTGAAGCTTGTTGAGAGCTGGCCTTCATCAAAGGTGGTAATGAGGTCTACATAGCCTCTGGTCTCTACTCTTTCTCCTACAAAGTCGATGAGAGGTTCAGAGTGAGGATGGACTGTATCAGATAAGACTTCCAGCCTCTAGAATGTTTTCCAATAAACGATGTCCATGAAGTTGCCTTGGTTAATGATGATCTTTGATACCATGAAATTGGTGATCACGATGGAGACCACCATGGGGTCGTTCTGGTTGATAGGGTTGATGCCCTTGAAGTCTCTATTTGCGAATGTGATGGGAGGGAGACTTCGTGGTGACGACACATCGACATAGTTTATATCGATGTCCCAGATGGCATAGAGGTGATGCTTTTGGGACTGACTAGAATGCCCTCCATAGGAAAATTTAACTGCAATGGCGTTGATCACACCTCTAATTTGTTGAGCAAGCTCGTCTTCCTGTTCTTGCGAAGGTTGACGCTCACATCTATGCTGGTGGTGCCTCCCTTTATCTTTTTCTTTGTCCCTTTTTCTGTCAGCATTGTGATTTATGTGTTAATCCTCTTGGTGTCCTCCGGTTCTCGCTCCTGCTAGGTGATTGTCAAGCCTTTTTACGAACTGGGCTAGATACCCAACTTGTATGATTTTTACAGTATCTGGTTCTTTCTAACCCCGGCCTGGGAGAAAGTGACAGAGGTAGCTTTATATGTACCTCCGTGTTAAAAGTTTCCTCAAGAATAGTGGTGCGATTGGTCGTTAAGGGTGTGTAACGCTCATACCTAGATCCCTTTGAGAGAGCTTGACGCTTGTCCGGATTTTGTCATGTTTTTGACTTATGTTAGTTGGTCTTGGTACCTCCTTTTCTCTTGTCGCGCTTTTATCCGGCTTGTCGGACCTCATTTCTGAACCTTAACATCTCTTCCATTTGCATGTAGCCTTTGGCTCATTTGCACAACTCGTCCATGCTACTAGGAGGTTTTTTGCATAAATTATCTGTGAACTTACCAAGTCGTAAGGCTAGCAGCAAGGAGTGCAGTGCTACCTCTGGGTTGAGATTTCGTATCGAGACCGTAATTCATCCAAACCTGTCCATGAACTTTCGAAGGGATTCATCATCTGCTTGTCCCAGACTAGCCAACGTAGCGGAAGTCATGCAGTGTAACCGACTGGTTGCGTATTGAGAATTGAAGCGCTCAACAAGAGTGTCAAAGCTATCGATGGACCTTGGCGGGAGTCCCCCGTACCATGTCAATGCTAGCCCTTTGAGGGATGTCGGAAAAATATGACATAAGATTGTGTCGTCGTTGATCTAGAGATTCGCCTGGGTGAGGAATGGGTCCAGATGTTCGTCTTCTTGGGTGTTGACGGTGTGTCGGGGTGCGATTCCCCTTGAGTGTGTTCATTCATTGTATAGGCAGAGTGCTTGTTGCCATAGGGGAGTCTCACACGAGCCTTCAACTAGTCATTGTCAGCCTTCAGCTTTCGGAGTTCCTCCTCATTGCGTTGCTCCATCCCTGCAATATGTGTTTGGGAGGATTGGAGCTTTTAAGAGGGGTCTCGTGTATGAGGCCAGACAACGTGCTAACCATTAGTGGAAAAGAGATGTTGCGGGTAAGTTTTATTGTGGTCCCACGGTGGACGTCAAATGTACTTACCAAAATCTGGAGCAGATCCACGTCAGGGTGGACATGGCCAAGATGGACTCCACGATCTCGCACGTCGAGCTATGAGTACCTTTTGTTAGAAAGACAAGAGGTGGGACCTACAAAATAAAAGCCTCTAACACTCAAGTAAGTACGTGAGTTAGGTGAGAATGAGATATGAAAAGGGTGAAATAGAACTTGGTACTTATAGAGTGGAGTAGGAGTTGTTTGTCCTTGTTTGTAAGGGCTATTATAATGGTGTAACAACCCTTGCAGATAATAGCTAGTAGATAATTGTAACTTATAGATAATGTGTATCTTATAGATAATTGAGTATCTTCCACTTGAGAAGAAGGTTGCAACATTACTGTTAACATTCAAATAATAAAGTATTAGAGATAACCTGTTTGACCCAATAAGCGTCTGTGCTCCTGTGCCAAGGCTAAAATGGAGGGCTGACATGCGTACCAAAACGTCAAGTCACTTGCCACGTGTATTTTGTGGATCCTAGATAGTACACAACCCATGTTCCATGATATCCTTAGAGGACATAATACTTTTCAAAATGAAGCTAGAATCATTTCCTCCATTATCATTGAAAGGGTCACATCGTGGGAAGTATTTTGCACTTAAGACTCAATTGATTTTTCAAAATTTATTAACCACCACCATTGTTTAGCCAAAAGAGCTAGCGACTAGAAAACCAAGAACCCCATCCTTCATTTATGCATAAAAAACTTCTTTCGATTGAATTGGTGCATCTTAAGCTTCTCAATAGAGCCCTCCTCCCCACCTCCCTCCCAAGAAAATTGTGTTATCATCTGCTTTGTCATTATAGGGGATTGTATTAACTGAAAACAATTCATGATGTAAGTTGGAATGGTATGCATCACTGACTTAATTAAAGTCTCTCTATCTGCATTTTAAATGTATTAATTGCTAACTTTTATATATTAATTTACTATTTTATCTATTAATAAAATTTTCAAATTTCTTTAAGAGACAAATGTTAATCAATGTCCTAAGAGTATTGGTTATAGAACATAAAATAAAAAAAAATTATTGAGAGATGAAAAATTGTGTTGTCCTTGATCTTTTTTATGTTCTCCTATTATTTACGCAATAAATATTTCTTCCTTTTAGTTTCTTAATTAATATTTTAAAGACGCTAATGGACAAAATTCTTCTTTAAAATACATTATTGAATTATTTAAAATATAACTCATTTACATTGGTTGTAAAAGACATTCCTTAGATTATGAATAGTATCATTCTATCTTACCAGTAAGCACTACTTAATCATCTTCTAAATAAACTACCACTTATTCTAATTAATTTTATAAGTTTTTGAAATAAATTTTAAATTTCTACTGAAATTAATTGATTTAACAATTTTTATTATTTTGATTAATTAAATATTTATTTCTTATATAAAATAATCATAACTTTTTTATAAATTATAATTATTTTACTAGTCATAAAAAATATCATCTAACTAATTTTCTAAAAAGTAATGTCAAACAACTATTAAATTTAGAGCAAATTACACTTATTTCTTTTGATTTTAAGTGGAGGCCTTCCTTATTTTATCCCTACACAAATCTTTCATAATTTTAAGGGTAAATAGTGATTTTCATCCCTGAATGTATAGAGCGCTAACAAATTGGTCCCCAAAAGACGAAAATTCAAATTTTTGTCCCCAAAAGTGAAAAAAGTACGACAAATTCATTCATCCATTAACTTTTATCCGTTACCATTAATTGAAAGATCCTACGTGACACCTTCAAGGACGAATTTGTTAGCGTTTCACATATTCATAGACGAATTTGTCAGGACTCTACCCAAAATATAATTTAATATTCATCTTCTCTCTTTTTTAATCATTACAAGTATAAAATTATAATAAACACTTAAAAATTAGAAAAGCAACAATAAGTTAAAACAAACATAGTATTGATTAATAAGCATAATTTGTTGGTTACTCTGAAACAATTGTAACAACATTAGGTAAAGACAAAATCAAGTTGGGTCTCATTTTTTTTGTAAGGATTTACTTAATGACTGGATATTTTTGTTTGAATTTCATATTTTGGGTAAGGTACTGTCACATTAGAAATTTCAAAGCAAAAATATGAAATAGTACCATACCCAAAATATGAGATTCAAACAAATTAAAATGCACAACTATTAAATTAATCCTTACAAAAAAATGAGTCTCAAGTCGATTTTGTCACTACTTAATGTTGCCATAATAAAAATTTTAAAGCAACAGAAATTATGCTTATTAATCAATATTATGCTTATTATTATATTTACTCTAACTTATGCTTGTTTTCCTTTTTTTAAAGTGTTTAATGTAATGTTATGATTGCAACGATTAAAAAAGGGAAAAGATGGAGATTAAATAATATTTTGGGTAATGCACGGACAAATTTGTTCCTCAATATGTAATAAATTGACAAATTCATCCCTGAATGTGACATGTAGGCTCTTTCATTAATGATAACATATGAAAGTTAACTGATGGATGAATTTGTCACACTTTTTCACTTTCAGAGACAAAAACATGAATTTTCATCTTTCGAAAACAAATTTTTTAACGATTTACATATTCAAAGATGCAAATGGATATTTATCTAATTTTAACAACTCTATTACTACCGCACCCCCTACTTCTTCTTCACAATCTTAGTTCTGTTAAACGAAATGTATCACATACGTTGCACATGTTTCTTCAATGAAATTCTAGGACACTTATGCCCTCATCTTCCTCTCACTTTGTTTTCCTCATATCATTTGTTACAAGAACACCAGATCAACAAACATCAGTATTCGAACTCAACACCACCAAATCAAGTTCAATATATTCAAATACAAACATAAATCAAACTCAACATCACCAAATCAACACCAAATATTGGACGAGAGAAAAAAATACAGTGGAAAAGTAGAAAATATTGAACCTTACAGCTTGGTGAATCAGAAAAACCTATCTAATTAAAATTAATATATCAAGAGTGAGCTAATAAGGGTTTGGAAACCCCACTCGCGCAATTTAAAACAATTGATTCATCCCCGTCGGTGGTGGAAACATAACGCAGTCCCTTCTCCTCTATCATTGCAACCTCTCATGACCACCAGAGGGGTTGAATCCCTTTTTCCTTTCTTGTCTTTCTTCTCCTTCCGTCTCGCTTCTGTCTTGTGCACATTATCGCCGTCGTCATTAACACTCTTAGAATGCTTCCCATTACCCCTAAACGCGAAAGTGCAAGACAGATTTCTTATTCCATTTCCTTCTTTATCATATATTTCTTCCTTTAAAGGTTGGTGGCAGTAAGTCGAGGTTGGTGACAGTGGTGATGGGGTTACAATGATGATAGGGCCGATTAGGTGGCATGCCTAATGGTTTGTGGTGGTGCCTATGATTTGTGGTGGTTCAAGGAGGCGACGTTGGTGTCTGGGTTGGGATGTTTAGTGGAACGGTGGTTATGAAGGGGAGGTATATAGGTTGGGGTGATTTTTCGAATAGAGAAAGAGAAAGGAAATGGACGTGCGTGATGGGCTAATTGAAGAGAAGTTTTTTTACCTCTTTACTATCAGCACCCCAACTTTACTATCGATACTCAATTTTCTTTTCTTTTTTTTAAGAAAAACACGCACTTTTAAGAAGGATTATTTAGATCTTTCACTAAAAATTTAATATTACTTAAGAATATAAAAAGTCTTAAATATAGGAAAGAAGATGAATGTAATTTACTCTTAAATTTATTATTAAAAAGTAGAGCATACTATGCATATTAATCATTCAAGCAAGGATGGAAAAAACTAAACATCTTCGAGAGTAAAGGAATAAATAGATTGACGCCGCGAGCACAATAATTTCACTTTCACATTCATTACCGAAAGCACAATAAAACGCTCCACCGCACGGCGTCGTTGCCCGGAGACTCTTATCACAAATCATTTCAACTTTCAACCACCCCCGACAGTGGACCTACAAATTTTTTAATCCAATGTTTTTTTCTTCACTTTTTTCCTCTCTTTTACAAAGCCAAATAAATATGACTCGTTCATTTCATCATCCTTCTAGACGAGACAAACCCACTTTTCAAGCTTTCATCTTAATTAAAACACAGATCATCATAATCTTAATAATTTTACATAATAACGACATTTTCTCTCTCTCTCTCTCTCACTCTTTCTTTTTCTTTCTCTCGCATACACGTGGACGGTGGCGATCAAATCACCAAACCTGGTCCCATCGAACGGCCGCGATCGAAATCATCAAATCCTCCGCAGCTTCTCCGCTTTGATCACGGGGTTGGCACGTGCAATCTCCTCTCTCCCCACCGTCTTGAAATCGAACCCGCACGCGTGCTTCTCCGGGTACCTGTGGGCCCCGCAAAACGTCACCCCGCACCTGCACTTGAACCCGGTCAGTCCCACGCGCTTCCGACACGTGGCACACCGGTTCGGTTGCGCAACCGAACCTGAGCTTATGGAAATAGAACTCGACGCCACCGCGACCGTGACCGCAACCTCCGCCGCATACGGCGGTGGAGATTCGATGAGCACATCAACCGCCGGCGACGGAGGTGACGTGGACGACGACGGTTTAGTCGACGAGGAAGAAGAGAGCGCGGTTTCGATTGTGGATTTCGTCGAAGCTTCTTCTTGCTCCTTCAAACGGATCGCGCTGTAGCATTTGGAGCAGAGGTTCATCGTGGCGGTGCTACCGAAGAAGCCACAGTTGTTGACGCAGAGTCGGTGACCTTCGGGAGTTTCACATCGGTGTTCTTCCGCCATGGATCTGTGATTTAGGATTTCTCTTCTCTTCTTCGAGGAATCGGAAAAGTCTCTGAACCTGGCGGGGAGAGAGAAAGAGAGAAACAAACAAAAAAAGGAATAAAAAACGATTACGGTCCCGTTAGGATTCGGAGAAAATTTAAAGGGGAAAAATGGAAAAGCTGGCTCTGGCTGGAACGAAAATAAGAGGAAATTGAGAAAACGAAAAATACAGGTTGCGAAATTAAACTAACTAGGGTTATAAATAGGCGAAATTAGTAGCTGGAACGAAATTTTATGAAATAATAATAATAAGAAGAAGAAGAAGAAGAAATGAAATAAAGGAAAGAAAGAGAGATAGAAGGGAATAGTTATAGTACCTTGTTGAGGTATGGAATGAGGAGAAGGGAGGAAGAGGAGGGGATGATAATAATAAAGAACGATGGTGAGAAGAATCTTAACGGGGAAGGATCGATTAAACGGAGTCAGTAAGGATGAGAGAGAGAAAAGAAGAAACGGCCAAACTGGACAAATTGATAATAATCATTTTCGATTATTATTAATATATTTTTTATACTTTAAATAAATAAATAAAAACTCCTATAAATAGTAGTTGATGATGTACCCATAAAAAGAAAAGAAAATGTAAAAAAAAAAAAAAAAAAAAATAGTTGTTGATGAGATGAGAATGATAGATCTTGAGAGTTACAAAATTTGCTCCGCAAGTTGTGACACGGACGTAATAACTACGTGTTTATGGAAATTTCAATTCCAATTTTTAGCTAAATTGAATATACTTTTAATGTTTATTGTGACTTGTGAGCTTTCATAAATTCACTTTTAATGTTATTATTGTGACTTGTGAGCTTTTGTAATTTTCAACTCTTACTCTTCTAAAATTGTGAAATTTGATCAGTTCATGATGGAGTGAACAAGTGAAGAATTCCAATTTTTCGCAAAATTGAATAACGTTTATTACTACTAGTGTAAAAAAGTACTTACTGTTACATATATATATATATATACATATATACATAAATTAAGTGTAACTTGTTTTAAAAATATAATTATTATTAAAAAAATAAAATGTTATAGTAATTTATAATAATTAAGGTAAAAATATCCATAAGAAAAATAATAAAATAAAATTATTTCCTTTAAAATAGTTATAAATGACTCGTGAGCTTTTATAAATTTCAATTGCCACTCTTCTAAAATTTGTTCACTTGTTGGTTGATGGAGTGAAACAAGTGAAGGGCATGGTACCTTTCCACAGGAATTTGTCAATAACTAAATACAATAACTCCATCTTTTAGGAAGGGATAAACTTAAAAATGAAGGCATTGTCATGCTAAGTGATTTTATTTTATTTATTTTATTATCAATTTTAATCTATTACATTCTCCGTCTCGTTTAATTATTTTATTTGTTCACTTTGAGCTATCTAGTTATAATTACTCCATTTTATTTGTTTACTTTGATCTTTATAAATTATTTTTAAAAATAAATAAATAAGTATTAATTATTTTTCAAGAAATACTCTTGTTTCTTAATATCATACTTAAATATTTAATAAATTCATAATTTCATTTTATTTTTTTATAAGGATATTTTTGTTAAAAAAATTGTTTTATCATAATAATGTGTGAATCAATTTTTTAACAAATATACATTACCAAAATGACTAATAGTATTATCACAAAAAAAAATGACAAATAGTATGAGTCGAATTTAAGATATTTGAAACGGGCTTTGCAAACTTGCACATTATAATATATTTTATTTGTTTAATACAATGATTTAGGAATTTCTATTGATTTAAACCAAAGAAATAAATCTAAAAATTTGAGCCAAAATAGTTTGGTTTGGTTTATATGTTTAGCATCGTTTATGTTGAAAAAAAAATATTTATTAACAGTATAAATTTTTTTCATAATTATTCAATCATAATTTATCATATATAATAAATTTATTAATTTTTAAAATATTATCTTCAAATAATTTAAACAATAATTTAAAAACTTTTTTACATTCTCAATACATATACATTAAACTTTTATTTGTTTAGCATACAAAACTAAATAAACTAACAAAACTCTATTAGTGTGAGAACCAATTCAACACAACCCCTTCTCTAGTTTAAAAAATAATAATCAAATTCCATGAACCAATCTATAACCAAACCTTTTTAATCAAATTTGTCTGGTTTAAATTTAAACAAAACGAACCAAATATATTTTGATTAATTTAGAACTTTTTTTCTTCCCAAATTTGAAACAAAATCCAATTCATAGATATGCTAGAAACCTCTACAGCAAATCATACATGATGTGCAAGTTTCGTCATTTCTTTTATAAGAAAATTTGATAATCAATTTAATTTGTGAAAGTTTTGTATATAGCTTTTCACATAGTATACTGTAATTTAATTAAAAAATGTAACATTCAAGTATTACAAACTATTATGGTTTTTTTTTCTTGAATTATAGATTATAGAAATTAATCTTATTTATAATATATGACTGTTGTTAGCACAAAAAAATTACACAACAAAAAAAATCAACACAAAATTTTTTACTCAATAAATAATTATCCGACATGTAAATTAACGAAACCTTTCATTACGTAAACCTAAAAATTTTACTACCTACTAAAGTTAAAGTCTGGTTTGTAAGTTTGTGAGGATGAAACTCCAATAAAAAAAAATATTATTGACTCAGTTATTATGCATATAATTCCTAAAGGTGATTAATCAGTATAGAGACCTAATTTAATTCATGATGGAGTGATATAAAATTTGGCAGATTCTATTCATAAACATAAGTCAGAACATTAAAAATAAAAACTTCAGAAACTCAATTAAGAAAGAGAGAAAGTTCAAAAACCTAAAAATATAAACTCACATATCAATTTAACCAATATAAAATTGATACAGGGCAAGTACATACTTCATTCCTTCTTTCATCATGCTTTATCAGAGCAATTTTATTATAAACAACAACAATGTTTCCTCTTTAAATATTTAATATAATTCCATACCTAAATTTATTAAGACGACCTTATTTCAATTTATAATTTAATTGTCATGCCTGTTGACGCTGAATGATAATCTTATTCTTATGCATTATGTTAGTATTTTTTAAGTGACAAAACTTTAAAAAATCAATATTACCAAGAGAAAGAGACATGTGATACAAAAATGCATTATGTTTTTCTTATTACAAATTATTATTATATGGAGTGAAAGGGACAAGCTGGCTGTGGAGGTGCTGAATATGGATTTGGTAGCCACTTTTTAAGTTCAGCATCTTTTTTAGAATTTAGGAGAACAATCGTTGAAAACAAAAGCGCTGGACAATATATCTATTAAATTATACGAAATCATGTTTCTGGCCATAAATTGTGTTATCTTATCTTTAAAATATTTTGAAATGTCTTATCTTTAAATATTTTTTCTTTTTTAAGACATCGAAGAATCAATTTAAATTTAAATATTAAAAGTTTAACACAATATGATGATTTTGAAATAGGATATATCAACACATTTTTTTATATGAAATTACTATCCAATAGTAAAATAGCAATCAATAAAAACTTGAACTAACTTATCATGAAATAACGATTAATTTACTAATTATTTTTAGAATACCTGCTAAAAATATTAAATTAATGTCAAACACATTGTCCCCACACTAAGTTTTCTCACATTCTTTAAGCAAAATTATAGTATTTTATATTTTCTCCTGATGCATTATAATTAACTACTACTAGTACTAATTTCTCAATACGTTATTTATCATAATGATACACTCTCTCCTCGTAAGGTCGTCACAACTCACTTCTTCTATTTATTATCTAGAAAAATTACTTGACGTAAAACAGCTTCTCAAACGTATTCTAAAAGTATTAAAGCCAAGATTATGATTAATTAAAATTAAATTCTAATAGAAAATTTCATAAACTGACATTTTTCCTTTGGATAAAATTGTCTTTGGCAAATAATTAATAAACACGAATAAATTAAATCCTGTTGAAATCAGTGAAACAAGATTATTATAAGGATACGAAACAGTAATAATACATTCTTATCACAAACACTCCACTTGAATAAAAAAACAATGGGGGTGACTTTTGTGCCGAGTCCGTGTCTAACGCGTGGCTTCAAGTTGGGGCTAACTTGAAAGTGGAGTTGAGTGTGACATCTAGAAAAGAAAAGAAAAAGTTTCAATGATACGAGTGATATTAAATGTATTATTTAACTAATGTGTCAAATTTGAGTTTGTTGGATGAAAATTATGTAATTAGAAGGAATTTTTTTTATTAAAGATGATTAATTAGTTATTTAACAAAAATTAATCATTGATAAATATTTTGCACTGATAACATAATTAAAATAAAAGAAATAGTGAAATATTGTGCCACAGATATTTGATAGATAGATAGACAAATATGGCTTAGTTTGGTGGGTTAGGGGAGGATGGGATATTGTGTTGGCAAATATTTAGGCTAGTGGTGGGATAGGAGATAAAAAAACAAGCACGTTGTTGTGTTGTGGAACCAATGTTGTGTGCTTAGCTGGATGCACTGTGGTTTTAGTTAATGATCGAATGAATCCACTAAGGTAAAGTGAATGATGAGTTGGTAACTCGATGGATTTCTAAACATGATGCTATGTGAATGACGCATATGTTGGAATTGTGTCGATTAATATTATGTAATTATTGGATTATTTTTTAATTATTATAATTAATTATGTAAATAAAAATATGTGATATTTAATTGATGAATATTAGTTATTTTGACTTATTATTTGAGTGTATTTATGATGGTTCAAGTCTTTATTTGGTGTCCAAATGAAGAAGTGATGTTTTCATCTTATGGTTATAAATTGTGGTCTCATTAGACAATTTTAATGTGATACAATAATTTGAAAAACCCTAACAGCCAAGTCAAAAATAATTTTTCCCTTATTATGTGTTTCAATGATTGTGATTCGATTTAAGTAACAAAGGTGAATTCTATCTCCTTTTCAGATACATGTTAGCTCATCTTCTTCCCTAAACCAAACATATTAGCCATTAACTCTTTACCGAAGAATATTCTTAAAAAAAGTTTATAACAGAAAATGGATCTTTTATTAAAAGAGTATTGTAGTTGCACAAGGGTAGTTAGGTAATCTCCCCTCTAAGTCGGCTTCTTCTTCAATGTCTTCTCCTTAAGTACTTGGCATTTGATAATCTAAAAAGGGAGGTATTTGCAAAACGTACTCTATAACATATCTAATTGTTGATTTCTCGATGGCTCACACATTATGACACTTCACATAGTGACATTTCACTCAATTTTTCATTGGTCAGAACCCTCTGTAGGTAGCCATTTCTGAGACCTCGGCAATTTGCTTTGGTTGCTTTTAGGATCAATGAATTTTCCTACAAACCAAAACAAGACTTTTCAGCGTGTTTTGTCCCCACTGACGCTTTCCGGAAAACTTCCCAGAAGGTCACTCATCCCATAACTATTCCAAGTCAAGCACACTTAACTGTGGAGTTCTTAAGTGATGAGTTACTAAAAAGTATATGTATCTTGTTGGTACAAATAATATGAATTAATTCCTTTAAGTCATCCTCAACTATATAGTCCAATAACTGCACAACCTCTGCATCCCTCTCTTTCTGGTCTGATTTGTCGGGGTGTTACATACTCTGATGCTCGACTAAGATCTTCGACTAGAACAATAAATACACATTTAACATCAATAAACAATGTCTTACCACAATATTCTCGTAACTATTTATGTAAATCTAAATGGGCCTTGGACCTTATGGGCCCTTATATGTCATTACCATTTTAGGCAATACGTTTGTAATTATGATTAGGATTATAATCTACATTTTAGTGATGCATTATGATATTTCTTATTAATATGTCTTAATGATGATTGAAGGTCTTAGACGTTCGACCTTGCCGAACTCTGGATATGTAGTAAAAATACTTAAGTACTCGTCCAAGTCAGGTACACGTGTACCTCCTTTTTGGATAATCTAATGACTATGCTCAAGTGTCCAACCTAGCTAGATACCGAAACACTCTTTAGAAGGCATCATAAGCCCAAGAGTTGTCAAGTGTTCGGCCTAACCAGATAGTTGTATACTTTTGGAAAGATATGCAAGTCTTATAGGATGTAAGTATTGAAGGAAAAAGGGTGTTCAAAACACACATAACGGAATAGAAAGGGATCTATTTTGGGTTTAAAATATACTACTACAAATAAAAAATATGAACACATACCCAGATATGAACTATTGGAGTATAGAGTTCTTCAATATTGTGAAGATTTCAAGTGTATCCAGACCGAGATTGACCTCTATTTGTCAACAACTTTGAGAGATGGAATAAAAATATTATAGTATTGGTGTTCTAAGAGAATGAAAAGAGAAGTGATAATTGTGTGTTTCAACATGCAGCCCTATTTATAGCTAGAAAAACAATTTCAAACAAATTTGAAATCACTTATCACATTATCTTATCTTTTAAATCATTTAAAATATTATTTCTTGTTACTTTCTGTTGCTAACCATTTAGCATTTTGAAATTGAAATAATAATTGACCAAGTCCAACTTCTACGTAACAACCTTTTTTCAAACCCAGGTATCTTAAATTATTTATATTATTTATATTTTTAGTGCTAGCAAAAAATATAACAATATTCCACTTAGAAAATTAATTAATCATTTGATCATATTAAATTCTCTAATTTAATTAATCGATAAATATTAAAATAATTTCTTTAACAGATATTAAAATACTTGTTTGTGTGTGATCCCGTAGGTTTAATACTAAATCGATAATATATTAATTAAATTAATATACTAATCAAGGTATTGGTTTGTCAAAGAAGTTGACAACAAAAGTTAATTATATTCCAAACAACTAACATAGAAATAAGATTTCAAATTAAAATGATTTAATTCAAATTGTATACTGGCAATGACTATAAAAATCTTATTTTAGGAGCAAAGTTTTGTTTCTCCACGTGTTGTTTATAGTCTTTATGGCAATATATATAGTGATATGTATTTTATTATATGTGATATATTATCCAGTTTGTTTTATATATTAAATTATTTAATTACAAGGAACGATCTGACGACTAGAAGACTTGTCACTTAAAATAAAAGTATGTGATGCAAGTTATTTATTTAATTAATAATAAGGAACGACCTGATAACCAAGGGACTTATAATTAATTAATATAGCATGAGATGTAGATTTCAAATTATTTTTTATACTAAACATCTAGACTACCCGGGGAAGTATTAAATTTAATTTATAAACAGCAATAGGGTTGACCTGACAATCAGGTACTTATTTGATATGATTATTTTTCAAAGTGTATGTGATAAATCATGTCCTAAAAAAGTATATATGATATATTCTATCTTAGAATATGTTTGAGAAACGACTTGATAACCAAATGACTCATTCATAGTTTTAAGAAATTTCTCACTTAAAGAAATATTGAAACAAAATTGGTTGGATCCAATTATGATGATTAGTATCGTTACCTAAGATTTTTCTCATGCATAAGATGCTTAATATGCTAATTGACTATGAGAATCAAGTTACCTATGATCTTCTAGTAAGTTTATGTATATATATGCTTTAGAAGCAGTAACTTATTTGCCAAATAAAGTTTCTACAAAATCAATATCTACAACTCCATATGTGATATGGAAAGTGGTAGAATGAATCTCAAACACAACAAGGCTTGGGATTGTCCCACTTACATTAATCGTCATAACAAAATATATGAGTATATAGAACAAAATTAGGATAAGAGGATTATCTGAAAGAAGACCAAAAGCAATTTTGAACATGATCATTTCTAAACAAATTAATCGTCATAACAAAATAAAATAGATTATAGGAAAGAGGAAATCATAAAACAAGCCAATGACGATTAATTTTGGGGCTTAAATTTTATATCTGAACTTGGTGTGATTCCTTCAATAGAAAAGACAGTTCCATTATTGTGCGACAATAATGGGGACCATCGCTCAAACAAAAGAACCAAGATCACACCAGAAGTCCAAACATATTCTGCAAAGATAACACTTGATTATAGAGATAATAAAACGTGGTGACGCTGACATTGAAAAGGTAGATGGAAAGGAAAAAGCATCAAATCCATTCATGAAGGCACTTGGCATAAAAGATTTTGACAAGCCCAAATGGGAATTAGGAATGAATTAGGAATGAAGTTCATTAGTGATTGACACTAGGCAAGTGCAAGATTGTTAGGAATAAATTTGTATGCCTACGATCCAAGTCATCATGTAATCAATTCTAGTTTTAATAATAAAGTATTATTTTGTTTTCATTATCATATTTCACTATGTGATTAAATAGTTTTGATAATGTCCTTGGTTAAAATTAAAGACTTGTTATCATAATCTATGAGAAACAAGTTCTGTTTAACTTTAATCTAAATCGTTCTTGATCATAAAATTATTGTAAATATAATACCAACAATCCGGATAAATTAATATATATGTGATAGTATTTATTGGATAAATACTAATAGATCTCATTTATTAATTTACATATATAGATGAATCACATGTGAATGTGATCATTGAACTGACTCAATTGAAATTTTCTAATGGTTAAATTTACCATATATTGTCAATAGAAAATTCTCAAGAAGAGGATTACATATATAGATGTCTACCTTGATTAGTATATTAATTTTACAAGTATTTAATCATATCCAATATCTATTCAACAAATGTTCTAAAGATTAGGTGTCCAAAATTAAAACATAACAAATAACCTATTAATTACTATGACAATATCAGTTCAAAGAAAAATATTAAACCTCTTCTTGAGAATTTTCTATTGACAATTTATGGTAAATATAACCATTAAAAAATTTCAATTGAATCAGTTTAATGATCACATTCACATGTGATTCATTTATATATGTAAATTAATAAATGAGATCTATTA
>PYAF01005176.1:416890-445571 GCA_007407185.1 Glycine tomentella
AATAATATAATTAAAATAATTAAACATATATATATATATATATATATATATATGGTTAAAATTAAATACAATTAACATAATATTCTGTTAATATAAATTTATATATTTTAATTTATATTTATTAACTATAATATTTAATTAATTTTAATATTGTTATTATATATTATTTTTAAAATAAAATATTTTTATCATATTAAATATATATAATGTTCACACACATATTTTGACTACAATTTCCTACACTCATATTTATATGTACAACTTATTTAATGAATCTATAATAAAAATATGTCTCAACCTAACAATCATAACCTAAAATAATCATCTATCTTATAACTTAACAATCATAATTTTAATTAAATATCCTCTAACCTAATGTTTCAAATCTAAAATCTATATATTATTTAACAATTAAAATTATATAAATATTATATTAAAAAATAAATATATAATAATAAATTACAAAAGATAAATAATAGAAAATAATAGAACAAACCTTACCTGTTATATTGACAGGAGAGTCACACTAACAAAGGGGAGTCACTTTCAGAATGAGAATGGAGTGAAGGAGTGATGGATGAAGGGGGGAAGGTATTTAAATACTGGACCACGTGAACGTAATTCGTTGGGGCTTGTAGCGAATTCTGTCATGTGTCCATAACAACCCTTTTTTTTGTGATCGTTAGACGTATTTTGCTGGGGACCAAGCGAAATACGTGGCGCGCCACGTGGACTGCCCGTTATTGATTGCGTATTTTGCTGGTGCATGTAACGAAATACGTGACCACCAAAATTGCGCCACATCACCTACTTATTTTGCTGGTCTGAGTAGCGAAATAGATCACATGACAGTCTGATAAATTTTACTGTGCACGTGATATTTTGACAATTATTTTTTATTAAATGACACAATGGTCGATGTCTCAAACCAGATGAGAGGAATCAAGATTGATATGAAATCGTCTTGCAACTGAAAACCGTGAAGAAAGAAAGAAAAATGATTTGGCTTCAGCTACATCAAATGTTTTTGTATTGATAATAGTAAGAAAGTCATTGGTTGGGTTAGCAGGGCCATTTATTGTTATAATCGACTTTCTAATTTAAATGCAAATAGTATCCTGAAATATATATGCAATTACTTTTTCCGAAATACTATACAAATTTTTGTGCCCCTTACTGGTTGGCCAATCCGGAATTGTGAAAACATAATTCCACATTAAGTTTTCCGGAATCCAAGTGGTTTTCCATATAACTAAATCCGGAACGATGTTTACACACTTACGGATTTGTTCCGTAATACATGTTTCAGATTTGTTTTTTGAATGTTCCGAAATAACAAAGGCATAAAAAAACAACACAACTCATTTGTTGGATTAAACGAAATAACTATACTCCATAAAACGAATTAAAACTTACTCACCTGCACGAACATGCTTCAGGATGAAAAACATGAACTGATACTCCGAGTGTTAAAATTCTTAATTAACACTGGAATGCTGAGAAATTCTTAATTTCGTTTTTAAGATTGTAAATATTAGTTTAGTTTTGATTTTTTAAATCCTTGTTTAATCTTTCACTTTTGAAAAGTAATTGATTGTAGTCTCTTTTCAATACTATAATGAATAAACATTTTTTTTATAAAAAAATTAGGCACTAAAACATTTCAAAAGTTAGAAACTAACGTGATTAATGCTTATATTCTCTCTGACTAATCTTGGGTCTATAGTTTACAAAGATAGGCATATAATGTAATTCATGAAAGTATCCAGCCAGTTTTTGAATCACATAAGAATTTGTGAACTTTATCCACTTCATGCATTTTTCAAATTATCACAATTAGATCAGTAAATATGTTTTTTTAAAGTTATTAATGATATAATTTTACCAAGTGGTTGTTCCGATGGTAATGGAACTTACACCATATATTTAACTTCTTTCCCTTGTTAATGCTTTTTTTTTTTTTTTATCATTAAAATTTAGGGGGATGAGATGGTGTTCTAGTCCAGGAGAAACCTACTAGCGGGGTTTAAATCGACAACTTGTCATATGCGCGACACTCTTTCTTGGTTCACTCATCAACCCCTTACGCTTTGTTTGGGAGAGGGATTTTAGAGGGGAAAAGAGGGAAGGGAAAAGTTTAGGTAGTGACATCTCCTTGTTTGGAAGTTTTAATTTTTTAGGAGAAAGATTTGATAATTTTTAAAACTCCTTTAAAATCCTCCAAAGTTTAAAAATTGTTGTTCCCCCAATTTGGAGATTTTTAGAAGGAAAAGTAATTAAAATTACTATCCTATACCAACTGCAAATTCAAAAATATATTAAAATATATTTTTAATATATTTTTACATTTAAATAATATAATTTTCACATTTAACATCTTATTAACTCTCAATTTTTCTCTTTTAATATATTTTTAACTCCCAAACAAAGAGAAAAGAACTTTCTTCATTTTCCTCCCTTTCCTTCCCCTTGAATCTCTTTCCTTCCCTTCCCCTCCTAACTTAGGCTTTGTTTGGGAAAGGAATTTCAGAAGGGAAGAGAGGAAATGAAAAGGTTTAGGTGGTGACATCTCCTTGTTTGAGAGTTTTAATTTTTGAGGAGAAGGATTTGAGGATTTTTAAAACTCCTCTGAAATCTTCCAAAGCCTAAAAATTGTTGTTCCCCCAATTTGAGGTTTTTAGAAGGAAAAGTAATTAAAATTACTATCTTAACCCAACTACAAATTCAAAAATATATTAAAATATATTTTTAATATATTTTTACATTTAAATTATATAATTTTCACATTTAATATCTTATTAACTCTCGATTTTCTTCTCTTAATATATTTTTAACTTCCAAACAAGGAAGAAATAACTTCCTTCATTTTCCTCCCTTTCCTTCCCCTCCCTTCCCTTTGAATTTCTTTACTTCCCTTCCCCTCCTAACTCCCAAACAAAGACTTAGGATTTTCTTGTTAATGCTTTAATTAACTCAACATGTGCCAGATTTATGATATTACAATAGTTAGAGTGATGGGTATAACTTCCTTAAAAAAAAGAGTGATTGGTATCACATTAAAATTGATAATTTCTTCCTTAAAAAAAAGAGTGATTGGTATCACATTAAAATTGATAATTTGATATAAATATGACTTTTGTCCTAACATAAAATGGATATATAAAACTCAATGAATATAACTCAATTAATAACAAACGTTGGATTTGTGAGAAAAGATCTTTGTTTGATCTCTGTAAAATACATTCTTAAAAAGGGATGACGAATTTTAAGTGTGACTAAATTTAAGAGGATTAATGTCATAATCAACTCAAAGAATCAAAATATATAAAAATATCTCAGAATTCCACTAAGAAGCTAAAGATCCTAATTACATTAGTTTAAAAAAAATTTCGATTAACCACTCACATAAGAAAATTATCCGGGGGCTCGGGTTGTCATGCTCAAAATTTTCCTTCTAATCCCGCCCGTGTAAGCCGTAACCCTTTGATCTGGTGGTATATCTGCATACTTAAACTAATTTACCACAAGGCAAAATAATTCCATTATCTGCGTGGAGAGATTGCCTCAAATTTTTTTGCAGTGAAAAAAGGGTGCAACGTCTATTTCACGAGTTTACTTGGTATATGCTAGAAGTATAAAAGTTTTATGAAGAGTAATCCAATAATGAATTAATATAATTGAAATAATTAATTTTTGTAATAATTAATTTTAAAACCACATTTAATTATTTTATAATTAATTTATAATCACAGAATATCAAAATTAAATTCTTATTATTTCATAAGCACCCCTAATCATAATTAGGAGTTTGACCTTTCGCAAGTTTTTAAGATGTAGTAGTACTTTACAAGCAACATTAGCTACCTCGGGCTTGGCCTTAATTTCCATTAAGACCTTGAGTGTATAAATAGTAGCTAGATTGATTAGTAGAAAATGATTCAACACTTAGTGGTCTTCTGCATTATTAGTTCCCTGCCTTGGCATTGCATCAACATCAACCGTGTGAACTGCTCTCATGCTTATTTATAATTATTAAGGATTTGACTACTTCGCAGAATCATATTCTTCTTTAATTTGTTATCTTTTACTTCTTGGTAAGATTTCGTGTCACAGTCAATTGCACATGGAGATCTTAAGCTTATTCTTATTATGCATAGGATATAGTAGTATTTATTTAACGGATATGCAGAAGATAACATTTTTGAAAGACTACTTTGTTAAATAAATTCTAAACTGAAAATTTGCTCGAGAAACCAATTATAATTTTTTTTTATCAGCAAAAACCAATTATACATAACTTAGCAAAATTCTACAACATTAGAATGAACAATTCAAAATAAACCAAAACCAAAAGCTAATAAATTAGGCATACATTAACCGACGAATTAACCCTTAATGCTTAGCAAAAAAAACTAATTAACCTTAATTGTTAAATGATAGTTAAAAAAATAACAAAACTTAGATATGCAATTACTTTTTTTGCTATTCTCTAATTAAGCATACAGTAATTCGCATAACAAAAGTCTGCATTAGGAGGTTTATACAAATTAGTGAAGCTCCTATTTTGATTGGAAAATAATATCAAAAGCACCTATAAAATTGTATTTAATTTTGTCCTTAAAAAATAAAACTAAATAGAATTTGAAATTATTATAAATCAAAGAGATACATAGTTTTTCTTTTAGAATTTGAAATTATCAAACCAATCTTGACGGAATATAACTGTATATAACTAGCTCTTAGACTCTAGGGGGAGGATAAACTCTTCAGCAGAGAAAAACAATTTAAGTTGAAGAGTTTTTTTTATACCTCAATTACTGTACATCACTAAATGTATGTTACATCAGCTACTATTATTTTCCACTTGGCTTGAAGATCAATTGAAAACATTTTATTTAAAGTAATTAGAGGATGTCAACCATAGGTTGTTCCTGAGTAGGTATAATTCATTGCTTTTAGGACTTTTCGGTTTTTCAAGTCAATCTACGTACAATTATGGTCGAGAATTGTTGGTGTTATTTATACCTAAGGAGTATATATATCTAGTTCTTGAATGAAATTTGCATCAAGCTAGAAGGACAGGTGGATGAATATAATTTATTATCATGCATCATCCCTTATTCAGCCATTTTGGTTTGCTCAACCAAATATTAATCATGTCTTACAAAGTTGTTCTGCATCAACCTTTTCTTACACATTCTGTAGTGCTCTTAATATTCCAAATTCTCTTAAATCAAAGAGGCTCCTCGTCCTATATATTTTTGCTGACTCATGTACCATGAATAGGTTTTTAGTCTTTCTTAGAAACAAAGGCAGAGGAATAATTATACTCTCCCTCCGTTCTATTGCAACTATCGTCCTAAATTTTTCACATACATAAAAAACTATTAAATAAATATGAGATTAACAATTTTACTAAATTAACCTTTTACTATTAATCTTTTTTATTGGAGAGGAAGCAACACATACACAGTAATTATTAGGAGTATAAATGAAAAAGAACAATTAATACTATATTAAAAATTAAAATGACAATTATTTTGAGACTTATTTTTTCTTCTTACACCATAATTATTTTGGGATGGAGAAAGTAATTATAATTTAAATTTAGGTCTTGCTAAACAGTGTATTCTTAGGACATTGTTTAAAGAACTAAAAAAAATATTTATTATATTTGAAAATCATAGGAGAGTTCAAAAAATTTAATGAACATCATAATTTTACACATTCCAATAAAAATCTTTATCTTTTTAATTTTTTAACCAATATCTAAACTACTTTAAATTTTAAGGCCATGACATCACAACAAGAGATAAGAAAAAACCATGCCCTAAAACAAGCAAAGTCAAAACCAAGATCATTCCCATTTAATAAAGCAGATAAACCAACTCTTTCCCATTTTAAATTTTGGGTCATACCCTTGTGCACTTGACAATTACCTACTTTTTTGAAGGAGCCATTTCAACCCCCACATAAGACTATACCCACTCCAACAACAACCATCTCATTTTTATCTATATCTATATATATTCCTCTAAAACAATAGATATTATTACATTGGCATTTTAAGAGAGATATATCTTATTTTTCAAGCAACAAAACCTTCAAGAAGCTGAAAAACCAACAAAAGGCTGCATAAATTGTTGAGAACTTAGACATGCCTTGTGGGTGTTCTTCAACAACATTGGCAGAGAAGATTTCATGGAATTGTGCTGTGTTTGTGGCACTAATGCTGGTTTTGAGTAGCTGCGAGTCAAACACAAGTGATTTCACAACTCAGATGATGTTTCATGAGAGTGTCATCAGCAATATTAGCAACAACAACAACAAGGCGTGTGATGAGATTTATGTGGTTCGTGAGGGAGAGACACTACAAACAATCAGTGAAAAATGTGGGGATCCTTATATTGTTGAAGAGAACCCACATATCCATGACCCTGATGATGTTTTCCCTGGCCTAGTTATCAAGATTAACCCTTTCACCAATAGAGCATAAAATATTTCAATATGGGATTATGTTTTTTCTATCCAAGGTTCTACTATGTGATACAAGGTTACAGGTAAGTCTTTGTTTGTAGAAAGAGCATCTCATGTATGCATTATTATGTAACCAATTGCGGTTTCAATTTCCGTGCGAATTGCTCGCCTTTAGAAGGATGGAAGCATAATACATCAAATCAAACTGGTTATGAACTTCCACCTCAATTTTTTCTGAACAATTTGTGATTTTGTATGAGAGAGCACATATTGTAGCCAAGTTCCTGAGTAAAATATATATAGGTGAAAATATGGGTACACTGTGTCCTTTAAAATGAATGTCGGTATTTTAAGAGATTATAGTATTAGAGCATCTTTAGTGGTAGATCTCAAATAAAGATTTTAGATCATTTTTTGGTGGATCCTACACTAACACATAGGATTGAAAATCTTTCAAGATTTTTCTAATTTTTTTTTCTTTAATGATAGATCTCATTTTGAGATCTTAGGAAGAGAGAAAGAGGGAGAAAATTTATTCTTTTTTGAACAATGTGCAGATCTTGATGGATCTTCTACAAAAACTCATTCTCCATGTTGAAGATCTCTTCAACTCCTTTATGGGGAGATCTAATGAAGATAAAATCTTAAACTTAAAGATCTTTACTTAAGATCTTGCACTAAAGATGCTCTTAGATTCTTAGTGGAAAAATATTTGGATTAAAAAAAAGAATGACACAAATGAGAGGAATGTGTGATAAATATCTATCTATATAATTTTTTTTATCAGCAATAATATATCCAATTTCTCTTTTTAAATAAATATTTATCTGTATGGTTGTCTGAGCTTTTTGTTAGAGAAGGTGATAAAAAGAAAAGAAATAGAGTCCAATTATATATTTCACATCACCGCCTTTTTGTACAGTTATAACTTTGTTTTTATTATATTGAGTCTTTTCTTTTTTTTTTTTCCTTTTTTTTTCTTTCCTTCAACTGAACACTGACATTTTATAAATAGTTTAAAGAGAATATATAAAAACGTGAAGAAAGACATTTTTCTTTTAAATGGTCATGGTATTTCGTCTAACAACTGAAGCTAAGAGGTTGGTTGAAGCTGAGTTTGGATCCTCTTTCTATTTCTGCAGCAGGATTTTTTCTACAGTCAAAATTTGATCGTGTGTAACATCCTCTCTCTTCCTTTAATTCTTGTGCAATAATCAATTAAAAGCAACTAATATCTAGCAACGGCTAATTTTGTGTTTTTTTTTTCCTTTCAATTTTGTAGAATAAATCAAATGACTAATTAGGATTAAGCAGTGAAATTTATACCAAAAAATGAAGAAGGATTAAGCAATGAAATAGCTAAATGCATGGATCAAGGGTGAAAGCGCAAGAACTCGTTGCGCGGATCTGTAGCAAATTAGGTGACCTTAATTAGAATTCCAATGCAGATTGATAATTTATGTTTTTAGATCTTTTTTTTAGAGGAATGTCTTTAGATCTTATAATTCAATATTAAAAACTATGAATGTTTCTGCCATTAGACCTCAAAATTCCAATGGCATTCCCGCATTAATCATTTTTTAGTGACCAAACTTTCACATAATAAGAGCAGCTACAAAGGATTGGTAATTGCTATTTTTTTTTTTTACGGAAGTTGGTAATTGCTATTTTTTTACGGAAGTTGGTAATTGCTATTTTTTTTACGGGAGTTGGTAATTGCTATTAACTCTTAGAAAAAGGGATCCCACCCAACATTTATTATCATTAAATAGGAATTAATTATGGTATTCCATCAAACTTTATCTGTTCTAGTACATTTCTTTTGCTCTTTGATTTTCCACAAAACCAGTAGAAGACAAAATCAATGACAACAAAGAAACACATTTTAGGTTGGTTCAGTATTAAAATAATACTCCTACTATGTTATTATCTAACGTTTTTTTTTCTTTCTTTTCAGTATATCCTTTTATAGTTGAGTTTAATGTATATGTTTTGACAAAGTAAAACAGGTTTACACTTTCATCAAATCATAAATTATCATTTAAATTACTTTAAGATAATTATTTTAAAAATTAATAAATTTATTATACATAATAAATTATGATTGAATGATTATATAAAGCTTCTATTTAAAGTTTGTGTTAGTATATTATCTTTAGCAGGATATTTTTGGGTCAGATGGTATCTAGCAGGCCTGAATGCCTTTATTCACGATACTTTCATTTTGGACCAGTAATTTATACAAAACAGTGAAGGGGCTGCTAATTACACCTCTCTTTTTGTTCTTCTACTGCTCTTATATATATATATATATATATATATATATATTGATGAAAATACTGTGTGAAAATTAGTTTCTGTTTTCATATGATTACATAACAAAAATTTATTTTTGTTTATGTATTGTAGGTTTAGATCTCCCTATGTCGATGAACTAACTACACAATAGAAATTAGTTTTTATTGTACATTTTGACTAGACTATATAATTTCTATTGTATAATTAATTAATTAATTTTATTTGTGTTTAATTTTTATTTTATATTAAAGAATTTAATAACTTAATTTTATGAGTTGAATAACTTATTAAATAAAATATTGATATGAATGTATTTAATTGGATTAATTTTGGTGCTTAAATTTCATTTGTTTTAAATAAACTTAATACTATCTCTGTTCTTTTTAAGGGTTTTTTTTTTCTTGTTGTTGTAAAAATCAAGAAATATTGCAATACAATTTCTTGATTCTAATAAAATTTTTTATTTCATCCATTTCTCTTTCCACTCCACAATAAGTGTATGTGTATGTGTAAATTAATTAAAGATTAGAAAATAAGAAATGATATAATTTATAAAAGAGTAATTAATATGATCTTAAATTTTAACAACTACGGGATGAATAGGAAAATAAATTCTCCAAAAATCTGACAATTAAAAAGAAAGGAGAGAGTAGTTGAATAATTTTATAAATAAAATATAAAATAAACATATTACAAAAATCAAGATAAGTCGACTTATTCAAAATAAGTCAACTAAGATGAAATAATACAAAATAAGCCAACATTGTTAACTAAAAAAGTCAACATCAAATCTTGCAAAAAGTACTATCTAAATCGATTTAAGAATAAAAAATAAAACAAACATATGTAAGGACAAAAAAGTTAAAAAAAAAACTAAATTACAATTACTAAACAAATATTTAAACTATATTTTCAATTGGTTTATGGTGCTAGAAATAGTGTAGGAGAACAAAGTTATTTAGTGGGAATCTGATTTGAGAAGTAATTGGAGAAAGCTATCTATGATATTAGGATTAATGATGATAGAGGAGATGGATAGTGATGGAGGGAGGATTGGGAATTCTGTTAAAACAGCCTAATCCAAAATCAAATAATTGTGTAAACTGTTATGCAACTAGTACATGGAATTGAAGGTTAACATATTTGCCTGGGGGGTCATCTTGAATCATATTCCAGCAAAAGATCAACTTGTAAAAGGAAGCTATTTGTTCTATTAATTTGATTAGTTTCTTTGAATACAATCAGTATTATCAATTTCGTGTCAGTGTCAGTTACTGCAATTTAATGGCCTTTTCACGGGAAAGGAATATGACAAAGGGAAACATGGGCTATGGCAGGTTATTTGATTTGCAGGAATCCTGGAGTGCATCGTTGCCATCTGAATGATTCAATGTTTTAATGTTAATTAAAAGTTTAATGCATGTTTTTTTTTTTTTTTTTTTTTTTCTGAATTGTCTGGATGCATGTTGGTAATGAAACATAGAAAGAGGTGCAACAGAATAATTTACATAATTTATCAATTCAATAAGGAATGCAGATCTTAAAGAGTTCAAGCCAAATGATCATTTTAGATCTATTATATTAATTTGACTCAATCTCATCAAAGTTTGATTAATAGCGGATATGTCTAAGTTTGATCATTAAAGAAAGGAAATTGCTAAATACACCCACTGTTTTCTTCTGCACCCCCATATCTTATCTTTAAAAATCATTATTACAATTCTACCCTCAGATCCTTTAACCCTCCTCTTTTGCAGACCTGCAAATTGTAGTCACTCAGGCACACCCCTCCTATGACCCTTTTCAGATTCATCCAATTTGGCGCATCTTTTATTCCTTTCCAGTTAATCTCACTCTTCTTTATTTTCTTTGACAAAGTGATTCCAAAGCTCAAAACTCCACTTTTTCATACAGTTCAACACTTTCCTCCTGCAACATTGTTGGCCATTATTAATCCAAACATTTCATTCAATTCAACCTTGGAAATGCGTTGTTGGCATCGAGAGCACAAAATTGGAGAGTGTTTTGTTAAGGAGGATGGTGTTGAATCCAACGTGAAGGGGGTTTGATGAGTGGAGCCATGTTAGAGGTTAGGGATTGGAGGGAGATGGATGGGGATTTGAATTGGTAGATGAACACCGAGTACGAGAGTGACGAAGTCTCTGCCATGTTGTTGGTGTTTTCTTGATATATTAAGGCCCCATTAGTAAGAGAAAGAAGATGGAAATGCGATGAAATGAGTGGTAAATTAATGTGGGATTCACATTTTTACATTCTACTTTAATTCATTTTTTTTTTTATCTCAATTAAATTTCCCCCCAATTTTTTCCACTCTACTGAATGGGCCCTAAGGGAGGGGTGTGGTGAAGAAGGTAAAGGAAACAAAATTTGAAAGGGACACATAAGTAAAATCGAAGGTGAAATACTATAGGCCTAAAGTAAATGCTGGCCCAATTTAATCAAAGCCCAATTATTCAGTATTTCACCATAGCCCAATGCTTCTTATTACGTACCTGAGAACCTTCCTTACATTGCACAAAGCTTGTATAGACAATTAGACACACATCACTATATCATGACCATAGACCATTAGTAACAAACACTTAAATTAGGGGATTCAATTAAGGGGTGCCTCTCCCACATCATCACATGGGAAATACCACCTTGCCTCAATGTGAACCCTATAAATAAGCCTAATGAGTAAAAGGGACACACTCTAATTTTATTTCTTTTATCATGTTTTATTTATACTGACTTGAGTGTTAAAGTTTTATAAGTGATCATACTAGAATTGACAATACTCTTGAATTAATGATACTCAAGTTATGACTAAGTTAAAAATATTTTATCTAAAAATAACTAAGAAATGATAAAAGGTTTTAAGTATCTATAATCATTTATGGAATAAATATCTAACCATACCCAATCATTTTTAAAAATAACTAAAATTTAACTTAAAAAGTAAAATAATTAAATTTTATAACTAATTTTAATTAATCGATTAAAAAAATGATTAAATATGGTCATGATTAAATTTTCTATCAGCACTTACTACCAGGGGTGGATCCAGAAAAAAATTAAGGGAGGCCACTAGTGGCGGGGTTCAAGGGCAACACTCCCGATTTTTTTTTAAGGAACAAACCATTATAATAAGAATGTGAAAAATGGTACTGTTTGAAAAGGAAAAGAATGACAAAATTAGCGTGTGACCAATGCTTAAAAATAATAAGAATATGACTACTACATTCATGAAAATTATAGACATACAAACCTACACTCACTCCTCTCTTATTTTTCATCTTTTTTATTATTTTTTTTCATACTTTTCATTTTCCGCTTGTATAAACCTCTAAACTATTTTTTTTATTTTACTTTATTTTATTATAATAAAACAATTATCCAAAAAATAACATTTTTAAACGTAAATCCGTCTCAGTGGTAGTGGCAAAGCGCAAGTGGTAACTGTCTCAGTCGTAGTGTCAAAGAGCAAGTGGTAACAGGTAACTGGTAACTATAAAACGTGTATGCATATTATATATTATAATATATGCTGCATTAGTTTGATCCAAATTAAATAGCCTAACGCAAAAACACGTGTACAATAAGGATGAATCGAAAGATATTAGTAGTTTTTTCTTTTACTGCAAAGATATTAGTAATTAAAAAATTATTTATACAGATAAGATAAAAGATTAGTTGTTTGATATGGTTTAAAGATATTTTTGATTGAGAAATTGTTAAATCAAATTAAATTTAAATATATATTTAAAATGAATAAGAAATTAAAAGAATTAAAAAGAATAAAATTAGCTGAAAAACTAACTGAAATTGAAAAAACTAATTAGAAGTTGAAAAATTAGTTGGTAGATAAAAATTCATCTTATTGAATCACATGTTTAATAAAATTATTTGTTAAATTACATAAAAATGTAAAAAAAAAAAATCAAATCCAAAATTTATGAAATAAAAATCATATTTTGATATTATTGTAAACTAGCTGTGGAGACAATCTTGCACATAAAAATGTATAATGCCCCACACGCACGTATAGTTTAATATATGACTTTCATGGCCATAGTAAAGAAATAAATACACCACGCTGTCCACGCAGGAACACGTGCCTAGGAATTATTCGCAAACATCAACAATCGAATTTGGACCCATTACTATTTACATTTTCATTAATCTAAATGGAGATTTTATAATTGCAAAACGCTATCGCTAAGAAAACAACATTTTAACAACGAAGTTTGGATATAAACGTATTTATAAGGTTTGAAATATTTTATTTTCTAGTAAATATATCATTTTTTTAGTTAAAAATATTTTTTATTTGTTAGTATCTATGTAATATTCAAATATTTATTTTTTAATTAGTCTTTTTGTTATAATTAAAACATTCTTATTTAGCTCCGGGAGATATTATATATTATGTCACAATTTTAAGTAACAAAAATATTTATTACTTGACAAGACCAAATGAAATTAGGTAAAGGAAACTGATATACTTTATAGTATAAGAATCAAAAGCAAAAGATTTAAATATAACATGGATCATAAAGTATTTTTTTTTTTTTTACAGAAATAATAGTTGAAAACTGATATTAATTTCCGGAGATGAAAAAGAATTTAATACTTTTTATTATTATTTTAACACGTGCTTATGTTACCATGAATATTATTTAATTTTTGGTCCGTTATTGCAGAGTGGTAGCAAATAGCCCAGGCCAGCCTTTTTCCTAGTCCGAGTCTTGCTCTCCGTGTTTTACCATCATTGCATTTTTGTGTCAAAAATCAAAATATTGCCAAATTCCAACAACCACGTCTTTCTCCTTTTACTATAAAACCCTATATCCATATACAATTATACATCTTAAGTTCTCTCATTCTCAACCTATCCTAGCACATTAGTTCCTTCCCTTGAAATAGTTCATTCCATAGCCATATTTCATGATGGACTCGCACAAGCAACTATTTTCCCTCTCATGTCTTCCCCTACTACTTCTACTTCTCTCAGGTATGTATGATTACATTTACATATATATACAAATGAATAACATATCATAAATATACCCATCTAGCTCAAACAAACAAAAAAGAACATTATGCATGTATAATGAATCTTTGATCTTATCTAACTTGTTGATATCAAAATTCCATACCTTAACTAATTAATACATGTTATATTGTGTTATATTATTATAGGACACATGGGTATGCAATTAAGCGAGGCTCGCTTGCAACGCCATGAGATGAATTATTATTCTCCGAAAAAGTTGTTCGTTTTTGGGGACTCGTATGTTGATACCGGGAACTATAGAATAAATCAAGCTGGTTCATCGTGGAAAAACCCTTATGGCGAAACTTTTCCCGGAAAACCAGCCGGAAGATTCTCCGATGGAAGAGTTCTAACCGACTACATTGGTATGTTTCTCTCTCTCTCTCTCTCTCTCTCTCTCTCTCTTTCTCTATGATGCTGTACATGTCAATTAGTTGGAACAGTGGGAAAGTGCATGCTTTATGGTTTATTTAACTGTCTTTTTCTTCTCTTTCTCAAGAAAAGCTAGCTATGCGTTTCAAATTTAGATGCTTTGATCAAATTTCAATGTATATTAAATAAAGAAACTACATGCTTTCGTGACGACAACTCTACAGGTGTATATTGCTTTCGGAGAAAGATGTAAATTAATAAATACTATAATATATTGGTGCAAAATTTGAATGTAAGAATAATCAGAATTGATGCCTATAAATACAACAATGTGACACTATTGATTATAGTTTGGGTATAGTGGGGGACTGAGTGCATTTCTTCGCTGGCTTGCCACTTTATCTTTCTTGTACTATTATCTATAAGATTTGCGTATATCTATCTAAGTAGGATTAAAATACACAAAAGACAATGTTCATTATTACAATCATGTTTCATATGCTGATGCTGAAACTGAAATTATACCTACTCTTGCATACTTGCGCATTTTTTTATGAGATGCTTACACGTTTTTTAGTTGCTAAATTATAATTTTGGAATTCCAAAAGAAATCACTTGATAGGATACTTTTTATTTTTATTTTTTACATACATTTATAGAAATCTCATTTTGATCATATGGAAATGCAGCTAGCGCATTCTTTACTTTTTCAACTCCACGTTTAGACCCAGTCACCAAGACACTTTCGTCTTATATAATATTTAAAATAATTACTCACTATTGATGATTTTTTTTCCTCTAAGAGTTAGCATGTTTGTGTAAAAAATAAATTTGAAAATTGAATTTGTAAAAATAATTTAAATCTTATTTTTATAAAACTGAGTTTTAATTTTTTATATTATGTAACGTATTTTTTAGGATACCCAAACAGGTTACAAAATTAAATTTAATATCTAAATTGAGTTAAAAGCACTCCCAAACTAAAAACCAAACATAGCCTGTCAGGATTTGAAGTTGAATATAAGACAACCTATTATTAAGTAATTAATATATAAATCTTTTCTAAAACTTATAGCTAGTTTATATTTTTTCGATCTTACATTTGAATGAGTCTTCTCCTAAACTTTTTCATATACATAAAAAGTACCTTTGGCTTTAACGTATAAATATTTTTCTTCTTCCTAGGAGCTTTTAACACCATCAGTCCTGTTCTAGCTGGGCCGCTACAGCTTTGTTCGTAAAAGTAAAAGTAATATCGATATGTATCACATGATTTTTCATTTATTTATTCAAAAAATGTTTAAGTAATATGAAGGGAGGATGAAAAATGAAAAGAATATTATATTTTATCAGTTTTTATGCACGTAATTTTTTGCTTCGTACCAAAAAATCACGCCAAATAGTTTTATAAACGCGCGGATATTTATAAATTGTTATTCATAGAGCTATATTATTATTCTTACAATATTTTTTCTTCATCACATCAATCAATTTATATTATCTCACACATTTTCGCTTTGTTATATGTATATATATACATACAAATTCGTATACAAACATTGTACAATTTTTCATATTCATAAGTTCTTTTACTTGCAACACTTAATTAATTATGAAATTATATATACTGGTGCAGCTAAGTATTTGGGACTCAAATCACCAGTTCCCTATAAATTTAGGAAAGTGATGCAGCAACATTTAAAATACGGGATGAATTTTGCATATGGTGGTACGGGAGTGTTTAACACATCGTCCAAAAACCCAAACATGACAATTCAAATCGATTTCTTCAAGCAATTGATCAAAGAAAATGTGTACACCACCTCAGATCTCGACAGCTCAGTCGTCTATGTCTCCGTCGCTGGAAATGATTACAATTTCTACATAGCCACAAATGGCTCTATTGAGGTATATATATTAACTCGAATAATCTATAGTAATTTTCTAGCTTCCCGTTGTTTTCTCCATGTTTTTGATTTGGATAAACATTTGCAAACTTGGATTTTAAATGTTTTTGATTTTGTAAAATTAATTTGGTTGAAATTGTATTTGTAGCTAAGTAATTCAGTTTAATTTTTTTTTGTCTAAACTGTTATAATAAAAGTTAGTACGAAAATTTTAGCCTTTGGCAACAGTAACATAAAAGGTATAATTAATCGCGTTTGCAAGCATTTTTCCCGTTTGAAACATTTTGCAAAAGCTAATTTAATCAAACTTCAAAGTCCCAAAAGTCACGGTGGCAAGGTCCAAACACGTGTTTGAGTGAGCACATACTCAATTCATTCTTTCACTTCACTCAAAAGAGTGCTAAGTATTAGCATCCTATTCTTATTCACTCGCAATCAAGATTTTAAATATCAATTGCAGTCACATTTCTTGATATCGCGATAAATTATAGACAAATCTCAATTCCAATAGCAAATAATTAAAAAAAATTGATATTACAATCCAAATTATAGTGGCGAATAATTAAAAACCTTTGATGATTCGGACCAAATTATAATCACGGACAGTTTTTTAAAAACTTGCTCACAACTAATGCGCTAAAATCTCTTCTAGCTATTGATATTATTCAGTTATTCACTTTGTTCATTCAATTTATATAGGGTTTCCCGGCTTTCATCGCCTCAGTGGTTAATCAAACTGCCACCAACTTGCTTCGCATCAAAAGTTTGGGAGTGAGGAAAATTGTTGTAGGTGGTCTACAACCCCTAGGATGTCTTCCTTCATCCACAGCCACATCTTCATTCCAACAATGTAACAGCACCTCCAACGACCTCGTAGTTCTCCACAACAACCTATTGAACCAAGCTGTGACCAAGTTGAACCAACAAACCAACAAGGATAACTCCACTTTCATAGTTCTTGACCTTTTCCACACTTTCATGTCAGTGTTGAACCACTCATCTACCAATAACATTAAGGACCCTCTCAAGCCTTGTTGCGTAGGGTTAAGTAGCCAAAATTTTTGTGGGAAAGTGGATGAGAACAATGTTAAGCAATATAAGGTTTGTGACAGTCCCAAATCAGCTTTCTTTTGGGATCTCTTGCACCCAACTCAAGCAGGTTGGAAAGCTGTGTATAACAAGTTGCAAAAGACGAGTGCTTTTCATCAAATCCGTACTAGCTAGCTAGCTAGCTAGAGAGCTTTATATGCATGCATGATAGCTATTTTTATGCCTTTTAATTGTTCTTAATAATGCACCCACTTTCCATTTGTTAATTTATCCTAAAAAATTGTTTGTATTTATTCCAAGGGCTTTCTCTTCTATGGGTGCAATGTTTTAAATTAATAGTTCTTTCCTGTGACGGAAATAAGTTTGTATGTTAGTGATCATCTGTTTTGCAATTATTATTAGAATAAAATATGAATCTGATTCTTGTATTTTCACTCAAAATTGATTTTTGTCTTTATAATTTCAAATCAACTATTCAAACTTAAAAAAAAAAATGTGAATTTAATCCCTTAACGATACTAACACCATTAAAAGAGTGATGACAAATTCATATGTTTTTCAAAGTTTAAAGACCAAAATAATCCATTTGAAAGTACAAAGGACTACAACCAATTTGAATGAAAATACAGAAATCAAAAACCTATTTTATCTTTATTATTATTTGATGATAATTTATGGAAACAAAATTGAAAATGATGATTTACTTAAATCTATTGGATAATAAAAATGGTTAAATATAAAACTCGTTGAGATCAACCAAGTTGTAAAAATTTTGAGGGCTCAAGGAGAAGCTGACGATGTGTAAGGAGTGAATAAAGTGCCCGAAGAAAGATCTGTTTGGAAATTTAGACATGAAGTTAGAAGAGTTGATTCAGATGCTCAATAATTTGGATGAGAAGGCAGTAAGTTATAATTTATCAGAAAATGAGGTGGACATAATAAAACTGATGTTGAAAACACTTTTAACATCGGTTACACAGAAATCGATGTCCAAGAGTTATAATTATTTTCAAAAATATCACTGTATTTATTTAACATCAATTTTTTCAAAACTAACATGGACCAACGTTGTAGAAAACATTTTTTTTAGTTTTGTAAGAAGGAAGACTACAAAGTATATTATTATATATGCAGGTGTGGGGAATGAAGGAAAGCCTACTATACCAAAAGTCTAGATCAAGATCGTTAAAGCAGGGGATGCCAACTTAGCCTACTTTCATGAGTGCATTTGTTCTCAAAGAGAAGAGACAATCATATTTCAGTTTGTTAACAGATGCTGGTAGGATTGAAGGAGTGAAGGAAATAAAAAATGAAGTCATAGCCCACTTTCAAAAAAATTTCTTTGAGGCTGATTATCCACGACCTTTTCTAGATGGCATTAAATTCAAGTATTCAACCTATTGTCTTTGTCTTTGGCAGAAAATGAGGCTCTTACGATGCCTATCACAAAGGAAAAGATTAAGGAAGCAACGTGGGATTAGGATGGAGACAAAAGTGTAAGTCCAAATGGATTCAATTTAACTTTCTTAAAGAACTTTTGGGACGTTATCAAGTTAATTAAAGGTATAAGAAGTTTGTAACTGAATTTTTTGCTAATGGCATTCTTCCTAATTAATGGATTGCAACATATTTTTTAATTCTTATACCTAAGAAAGATCATCCATTGTCTTTATCTAGGAAGCACAAACATGACTATGGAGTGGCGTGTCGAGGTGTCAGATGCACTTCTGACATGAATACGGCGGGGACACGACTCCGATGCGGCAAAGAAGTGTTCCTTTTTTTTCGTTTTTTTGGGCCGGACATGGAATGGACACGACCCAACAATAGACACTTTTTTTTTTTTTTTTTCTGTTTCAAAATTGAATTAACAAATAGTAAAGAGAAGGCAGAAGAAAACACGAACCATTAGCCTTCTCGAGTCTCTTCTCCTTCACATTTCTGGTTTCCCCCTTTGCACGACACCGTCCGATGTTGTTTGAACTCGAACCAGCCTCCATTCATCGGTGTTGTCTTCACACTGTACAACCTTGCTGATGTTGCTGCTCAAATTCGAACCAAACAATGACCATACAACGTCTTCTTCGTGACAACTTAACCTCACACCAGCCTGCGCAGCAGCCATCGCACTAGACCTTGCTGTTGTCACACCAGAACATGCCGTTAGACTCGCACACACGTCGTCATTGGCTCTTCGCACTCGCACCAGAACAAGGTTTGATTTTAACTTTGTTCCACTGTTTTTTGTGATGTGTCCCCTGTTTTCTGTTTTAACTTTGTTCCTTCGTTCCCCTTTTTTTGTGCATTTTGGGGGTTGAGATTCTTCTCAAGTGACTGACGTTAGTTGGGGTTTTTCACTTTTGAGGGCCCTAGTTACATTTGTATATAATACTGTGTAAGGATGAATAGTTATATTATATAATTATAAATTACATTGTAGTTATCTTGCTACATTATATTATTATAGATTGTAGTTAGATTCGTTTATAATATATTTGTTTCATTGCATATTATTATATTATTTGAGACTTGTTGGTTTGTTGCTTTTGTTGTCACATAAGCACACACACGACAAACTTTTTCATTCCTTGATAATTTTTATGAATATTTTTATGAATGTTTCATTGTATATTATTATTTTTTATTGCATCTATTTGCTTGGGTTTTATTGTATAGACGAGCGGTAATGGTGCTACTAATCAAACTATAGAACAGGAGGATGAAACTAGACCTCTATGGAAATATGTTTCAAAAACAAGAAAGCTTCCTGACGGTGGAAATTATGAGGTCAAGTGCAATATTTGTGAAATTCCATTTAACGAATCTTACACTAGAGTAAAGGCACATTTGCTAAAATCTCAGGAGTGAGAGTTTGAGTTTGTCCAAAGATAACTCCTTCAAAACTTGTCGAGTTGAAAAAAGTTGGACAATGAAGCATCATTGAAAATAAAGAAGTCAAATAAAAAATGTGTCCATTTGCCTCTGGTCTCTAATGAAGGTCAAGAGACAAACATTGGTGCTAATCCAACTAAGAAACATAATTTAGAATCTTCTTTCAATGTTCAAGGCAGAGATGCTCTTGATTGTGAAATTGCAAGGATGTTTTATTCTTCGAGCATACCATTTCATTTAGCAAGGAATCCTTATTATAGGAAGACAGTTTCTCATGCTGCCAATTCTTCTAATATCCATGGGTATGTACCTCTAGGTTAAAATAAGTTAAGAACAACCTTGCTTACAAAGGAAAGAAACCATGTGTAGAACCTATTGTAGCTAATAAAAAAACCATGGAGTCAGAAAAGGGTGAGCATTGTTAGTGATGGGGGTGGAGTGATCCTTAAAGATGACCTCTTATCAATTTTATGGTTGTCACTGAGGGTGGAATGATGTATTTAAGGGCATTAGATTGCTCAGGTGAGGTAAAAGATAATGATTTCATTGCTAAACACTTGAGAGATGTCATGACGGAGGTTGGGCCATCAAATGTGGTGCAATTTGTGATTGACAATGTAGTTGAATGTAAGGCAACAAGTTTGCTCATAAAAGCAGAGTTTCCTTCTATTTATTGGACTCCTTGTGTTGTGCACATCTTGAACCTTGCATTGAAAAATATATGTTCATCTAAGAACATCGAAACAAAAAATGTTGCTTACTAACAATGTTCTTGGATCACACAAATTGCGAAAGATGTTGGATATCTTAAAAAATTTATCATGAGAAACTCTATGAGATTATCAATGTTCAACAACTTCAACTTATTCAAGTTGTTTTCTGTTTCTCAGACCAGATTTGCATAGTAATGCTCAAGATGTTTAGAAGTTTGATAAAAGGACTCCTAGAGATGGTTATTAGTCACCATTGGTCTTCTTACAAGGAGGATGATGTCGACAAGGCTTTATTTGTGAAATAAACTTTGTTGAGTGATATTTGGTGGGATAAGATTGATTACATACTTGCTTTCATTGCTCCCAGCTATGATGTTCTTAGGAAAACAAATAGGGATGCAACTTCTCTACAGTTGGTATATGAAATGTGGGTTTCAATGATTGAGAAAGTGAGAAAGGCCAAATATCGACATGAAAGAAAGGCAAAAATTGAAGAATCAACCTTTCATAAGGTAGCGCACTCAATATTACTTGATCATTGGATTAAGAGTTCACACCTCTTCATTGTCTAACTCATTCTTTAAATTGAGGGTAATCCATTATATCCTTTATGATAATTTATTATATTCCAAAGTATAATTTTATACACACATTTTTATAATAGGTTATAGTAATTTATGATTATATTTTTTAATATTGTATATATTACAGTCATGAATGACTAAGTGAAGATTCTCATAGACTTCTTCCACATCATGATGTTGAACTTACTCTTGAAAGAAAGAAATGCTGTAAAAGGTACTTTGTTGATGTAGATGTAAAGAGACACGTGAATGTGGAGTTTGCAAACTTTTTTGATAGAAGAGAATGCTTTTATGATGTAGACTCTTTAAGGAATCACTACCATAACACAGACTTTCTATGACGGTTATTTTCCTGAATAACCGTCTTAGAATGTGCTCATTCTAAGACAATTATCCTGACAACCGTCTGAGAAAACCTTTTTTAAAAAATAAAAAAAGAAGCTATAATGGGTTTCTAAAGCGATTTTTCCTCAGAACCGTCTTAGAAGACACGTTTTTTAAAAAAAAAACAAAACATGCATGATTCTAAGATGGTTTCAGTAAAACCGTCTAGAATTTAAATATTCTAAGACGGTTTTTCTTCACAACCATCTTGGAAGACACATTTTTTTTTAACAAAAAATGACCAAAACATGACTTTCTAAGTCTTAGAAACATTTTCTTTTCAAAAACAAAAAGCTATATATATATTTCTCCAAACTAAGTCTCACATGACATCATTATACGTGTTCTATATTATACTACTCTGCTTTACAAGTATTAATGATACAAGCCAGATCAAGAGCTAAAAAGTATTAATAACACAGACCTTTTACATATACCAAGACAAGTCCTTAACAACAAATTATATTATCAATTAATTATTAACAATTAAAACCATTTTCTTGGGCCAAGAAAGCATATAAAGCCAACTAACCAATTGAGGTAGAACTCCTTTATGAACACAAAACATGTCAAGGTTGTACATATCTCTGCTTTATCATCAACTGTGACCACTTTAAATGGATGCGAAACTGAATGCTTCACATTCTCCTGCCACAAAGAGCAAATCTTGACACCTTTGGTCCCAGCTTCTTCAACAAACATTGGAATAAAAAAGAGAGATTAGTCTCTTGGAAGTGAGTGTTTTCCTGTTTTGTTTGGCATTCAGACAACAAACAACACAGAGCAAAGCCAGCAAGAGCACATCATCATAATCCTACGATGCATCATCTCTTAGCAAACATGAAGGAATTTGCACTCATGGAGTCAATGTCAAATGTTGCCGCCACCAGACAGCAATGTTTCTACCATCACATGTGAGTATGAGAGATGAGATAAACTGGTTGTCAAATTTGCGACTAGGATAAAACTTATGGGGGAAGGATTTGGTCCTATAAAAGCTAAAACGAAATTCCCCCACGAACTCAAAGAAATAATTAAAACTTGATGATTCCTTTTCTTTCTTTCTATTCTATTAAATGGCAAAAGAAAACAGGAATTTAATTTTAGTAAACTCATTTAGGAAGTAAATAAGAGTACCAATTATTAGCCTAAAAGTACAAACATCATGATAGAAAAATATATTTTGGTGAATAACACATCAAATAAAAAGTGGTGGCAACAATATTCTCCCTAGAACATATGGTAGGTTACATTTGCATTTTGCTATAAAATGGGCAGAGAGACATAAAACATAAAACATAGATTCACAAATTACCTGTGCTTCTTTAAACTTCAACCATGAGATGCAAGCCCAGCCAAGTCATTCTCCATGTAATAAAAAATCAACAATTTAACTCTGATGTTCCATACTGCAAGATTAATATATTTATATGTCATCAATATATATTTGAAAAAGTGAACCTGCATTCAAACTAAAAAAGGTTCTAATCAATTTTTTCAGCACATGGGGTGAGCAAATAGTCCTAAAAGCTGACATTTATATCAAAATTCCAGCGACATATGACACATCCATCCTTTTCCTACTGACTTGCAGGTAAGAAAAATTATATGTAGTCCCATCCATTTACAAGACTTCAAATTAGCAAAGAATAAAAGCTTCTTAGAAAATATATATTTCATAACTTACTGACACGATAGAGATGTTCCTGCATTCCACCATTTGCCATAAATTCATACACCAGCAATGTATGATTACTATTAGAGCAGTACCCAAGCAATGCCAGTGGATGAAGTCCTGAATCAGCTATAAAGACAAATATTATTACCTCATCAGCTATAAAGCATGTGAAATAAGGAACTAGTGGATGAAGTCCTGAATTAGTAGCCAAACTTACTAATGCTTCTTTAAAGCCTCCTATCTAATATAAACTATAAACTACAAATCTTCTTTCTCCTATTGGATTCAACTTGATCTTAAGCATTGGCCTTTCTTTTCATTTGACATGCACTACACTTAAAATATAACGAATAAATCCATGTTACAAACTTGTTAGTCAAAAACAAGTTTTAAGTATTTGCACAATAAAACATTTTTCTTTAAAAAATGTGAAGTATTGATTATATGCGCAAAAATTATATTCTTAAATACTGTGTATAATATTTTTTTTTCCCATAAAAAAATAGATGTTTATCCCATAACATAATTTTTTTAAAAGATGAATGTGAAAAGTTTTAAAAGATAAAAAGAGAAAATAAATTAGTAGTAATGTTACTCACTTTATCCTTTTAATTTTTATTATTTTTAATTTCTCTCATATCCTTTTAATGAAGTTTATATTATTTTTCAAAAAAATATTAGACTATTTTTTTCTCCCACCAAAGAGAAATTCTGGATTTGTCAATATATATATATATATATATATATATATATATATATATGCAGTATGATAATATACCTCAGATCATCTTCCTTAAGAACCTTAGTTGGCTGCTGATCAAGAAGCAGGAATAGTTCTCCCCCAGGACAATAGGTTGTAATCAAACAAACGTGCGTGTTGGTCTGCATGTTCCAAATATTTAACAAATTCAGTAAATTAAATAGATTTCAATTCTCTCTCTATACCTAGACCCACATAATTTCAATTCCACACATAATTAAAATAACTACAACGCAAATCCACGGATAATAAATTATCCATAGTGATATTTAGATAGACATGTATTGGTTACTTGTCACAAGAAGGAAAATAAAAATAGCACCACAAACGATAGTTTAATTGAAAAACAAACAATGGAAAGAAGAGTATAGACAAACTTGCCATTATTAGTGTTCAGATTTAGCTGAGGCTCACCAAAATACATTTTGTATTGCCAAGCGATTCTTAGATCATTTTCCTGTAATTATAAGTGCAATAAATAAATCATATTACCACAAAAAAAGTAATTATGCATATCACTTGCTTCTCAGGAACAACCTGAGCATAATACATATCATTAACTTATGCATCATGGATGGAAATATCATCCGATAATTTGGTAGATTTCAGAGCTGAATAATTTTTTTTTCCAAGAAATTGGATAATATTATGAGTCTGATTAAAATATATTGATAATATAAATTTTTTTACACTGTCAAATTATATATTGTTATGTATAGTAAGATTATTAATTTTTAATAAATATTTTAAAATATATCAAACATAATAAGAAGAAAAAAAGAAATAAGTTTTTCCTATAAGTTACAATAAAATTATTCATAAAGCTAATTTTAGTCTATGGAAAACATTTATTTCTTATTTCCTTATCCTAGAAATACTTATAGAGAAGTTTATCCAAACATAATCTTACTTGATATAATTATAACCGTTGAAACACTGCCAAATGACTACCAGTCAGTTCACCATTCATATAATACAATTCAACATTTCCAACATTTAAGTGGTTGAAAAAACATAAAATAAAAGCTAACAGACCTGATGTGTTTTACCAGTAAGAAGGTTGATTTTGCACTCGTATGCATAATCTTGAGAAGGTCACCCACAGTTTTCAACACAATACTTGTCTTGTATAGCAGTAGTTGGCCAGGGAACCTTGCTGCATTCAGGACCTCAAGTTGACGCAGATGCTATCCCTTGTAGTACACTAGGGTAGGCTAAACCATTCAAATTATACTAAGTCAAAGAACATACAATCATATGTTCATTAAGTAACTAATTTCCATCTTGGTTAATGCACCTAACCAAAGTAAATGATATCTCAATTTCCAGCATGTAATTTAAAATGAATATATTATTCCCAAGAGCAATACTCTGCCTTCCATTATTCCTTTCTAGGGAGTGAAATATTGAATATCAGCCAAATCTAAAGTTAAGCTCATGAATAGTGAATACATAACAATAACCAATTAGTCAAATCTAAGTAACAATTTTCATTCACTAGATGCAGAACAATAACCAATTTGCCCAAGAAATTGTATTTAAGGTTTTTTTCTTTCTAATTTATGACCATAGAACCAAAAATGTTAAATATTTAGTAGCATAATTAAGAAAAAGGTAGTAGAACTTACTCAATATGATAACTTGTTCAATATTTGGTTTGGGAAAAGGGTAAGGAACTCCAAGCTTGGGCAAGATGACCAAGGCAACATGGACAGTAGTCCTAAGCCAGAGGATATGACCAAAGTGTGCCTCTCTGGCCTGTACGAGTAAAGTTATAGATGTAGGCCTGGCCCGGTTGAATTGGGTAGTGGATTATGTATGCTGGCCCATTAGCCCAACCTATTCTCAACTGTCTGACACGATGCCTGTTTAATTTCAATTCACTTAATAATTTTTGCATACATAATACTAATAACTAATGAAAAAGCACTCAGTGCGATAATTGATATCCCGTAGACAGCTCCACACTATACACCCCACCCCATCCCATACATATCAATATCAAAGAGAGTCAAACAAGAGTTCAGTTTCAAAATACCTACTATTAGTTATAACCCGGTCCACACATGGAAACAAAAATAATTTGGGCTAACCCTTTGTCATGCTTGAACTATATTTGACTCTGTCAAATAGTCACTGCCTTGAACTTCCTATCACCACCAATAAAATTGACTAACTCAATATTCACAAACTGAAGGAAATAGTTTCGGAAATTTTCTTATGCAATTGAAATAATGTAATCAGTACTCGATTGACATTAATGAAGAAGGACCACTTCTTTCAAAGTTTTGCAGAATAGCTCCTACTCTTTTCCCAACCACAGGTGTTTCAGGAAGCAAATAGAGCCACAGACTACAAAGTGAATTGATAGCAATTTTTTTAAGGAAAAATATTTTTCTTCAATAATACAATTACAAATTTAGAATAAAGAACAAACTGAACATATTCAACAAGTACTAAACTAAAGCTAGAAGGTAATACATGGCAAAGGCGAGAATGCTGATTCTATTCCAGCCTCTTTCTTGGTACTTCGGCATTTTGAGCCATCCATAATCCAATATCCTTAAAAAATCTTGCTAGGTCTGAAGCTAGAGGAATTGGTGCAAGAATATACGGAGCAATTTGAGACTTTTGCAGGACCACTTCTCTTTATAAAGCAAGATCTCCTTTGAGGAATCTTCTAATTTAGTATCCATGCTTCAAATTCACGAAGCATTTCTTATGAATTAAGTCAATGAATCATGTTCAGTAAGACATATGTCCCTCCATGTTTTGAGGTCAGGATGTGAGAAATAACAACATAGATTCAAATATAAAGAGAACCAACTATAAAAATCTATACTTCTGCATTTTGCTCAAGAAATTTCCAACTTTGAGTATAAAAGACAAATTTGATAGCATACCATCTTCTCTAACTATGCCATCATGCCCATATGAGGAATAAGCATGTAATGCAACATCTGTATATATAACCTGAAGAAAGATTGAATGAGAAAGATTATTGGCTTAACTTTCTATATGCACCAGAAAATATAACATCCTCAAACTATGGAATTTATGTTCACTTACAAGGTCTGGGTACTTATCCTTGAGCAAACGTATTGTCCGAGGCACTAAACCATTTTCATTGTATTTTCATCTCCTGTGGGAGACTAAAGGGGGAAATCTGTTATACTAGATTGCACTACAGTTATCCTACTGAAAGCCTATACTATGCTGAAGAGAGAATAGAACCTTCAAAGCATATGCAATTTTGAGGAAGAGCACAACACTATTAACACCAACATCCCGTGCTTTTGCAACCTGAAGCACAAAATGCCCACTGAATAACATCACCATCACCATCACCAACATCCAGATCGGTGACGCGTCATAACTGAATTCAGTTCGGGTTTTGCTTCGGATCCCGAGCGTGCCCAGACACATATACGGAGTTTTCGAGGATCGGATCGCGTTGGTGAAGAACAATTATGGTGATCAAGCCCACGACGGTCAGACCCACGAACCACTGTCTCTCCGGCAACGGATAACGATTCTTCATCATTTTTTTTTTGTTTTTTTTTTGTGCAATCATAATTTTTGCATTACAGATTAACTAGCTGTTAAAACTATGCGTGCTTACTTCATATACTTTGTTGCAATATGTTGCTTTGTTCTCTGTGTTTTATATATGTTACATATCCTATTGTTTACATGGTGTTTGAGGAGGAAGCTACATGTATAGTCTGTATCCATTTTGAGTTTAATCCTTGAAAACAATTAGTTGGTTCCTCCAGCTTATTACAATTCTTTTTTTTATTTTTTATTTTTTTGGAGTTAGGGGGCTAGGAATGAAGAAATGTTGGATTGAATGTGAGTGTTGAGGCTTGTTAGGGATTAAGCTGGGGATATTTTTTTTTTTTTGGCTTTATCATCACATGGGGGCAAAAAAAAAAGCATAATTACCATATGGGGGTAGTAGGTAAATTAATTACCATCTAGAGATAAGTCGTGTCATTTGGCACGACTTCAAAGTCAGAAATACAATTTTTATTTTTTTTTTAAATTTTTTTTAAAGTGAAGTCGTAAATTATTTTACGACTTCACTGTGCTAAAAAATAATTTAAGATCAGAAGTCATGAAAAGTTATACTAGTTTAAAGTCATAAATTTATTTTTGACTTTAAAGTCGTATTTTTTATTTTTTAATTTTTTAATTTTTTTTTAAATCTATAAGCTTAGAAGTCGTATATATACAAATGACTTTAAAGTTGTTTATATATATACGACTTCTCAATAGCCAATTGCCATTTATATATATATATATATATATATATATTTCATTTATTTATTTGTTGATATATTTGATTTTTTATTTAAATATATTGAATAATATTTTATTTGTTAATTACATCTTTTTACATATGATATTTAATTATTTAATTATAATTTAAATTTTTTATTTAATTTAAGATTTTTTATATAATTATAAACCATTGTAATAAAAAATTTAGTAATTTATGTTATAA
>PYAF01005176.1:445671-478373 GCA_007407185.1 Glycine tomentella
TGTTGATATATTTGATTTTTTATTTAAATATATTGAATAATATTTTATTTGTTAATTACATCTTTTTACATATGATATTTAATTATTTAATTATAATTTAAATTTTTTATTTAATTTAAGATTTTTTATATAATTATAAACCATTGTAATAAAAAATTTAGTAATTTATGTTATAATTATTTTGAATCATGTTTAATATTTTAATTAATTTTGTAAATTGTTGTGGTAATGTTAAAATTGAAATTTATAGAGATTTATTGTTGGATAAAAATAGTTTGGTAATAAATTTAATTTGTAAAATATAAATTAAGCTATATTTATTTTGAGTTTGTTTATTAATTTTGCCAATTGTCATAATCTTAAGCAATCATTTGCTATAGTAATGTTAAAATTTTATCATGAGTAATTGTTATATTAACACCAAATATAATTTAAGTAATATCAGTAGTTAAATATTCTTCACAAAAAGATTAATGAACATCAAATGAAGATGACAAAGTAAAAAAAAGTAAAAAAGTACAAATAATATTAGTTGTCAACTTCCTTGTATGGATAGTTACGACGATTGTGCCCTTCAGTTCTACATAATGAACATTTTTTTGGCCTATTTGGAATTGACTGATCCATCTCGTTATATATATGCATAGTGACTGACCTTCCCAATGTTTTTCGTCGTTTTGAATCATCAGGCATAAACTATGGTCCCAAATATTGAGGCCAATTTTCTTCGCTTCTAAGGGAATGAAAATGATGCTGATAAACTTTGCAAATGTTTTCCAACTTGTATACAGGATCAACAAAATCGTCGTAGTTTAAGTTGCAAGACGCACATGCTGTAATTGCATGTGAGCATGGAATTCGAAAAGCCTGGAAATGCCCACACTCACACGACCATTCGTTCAACTTGACAGTGCATGTCATTGCTTTTGCCTATGTCGCGTATTAGCAATTTCCTGAACCTCAAACTCACCTATTTCCCAAACGTACATGCGAACATAATGCAAGGTAGCAATACGTTGATTTTCTTACAGCATGACATGCACGTCTTTAGAGTACCTATGTCCTGCCTTAATCATATTCATAAATTTCATGCCATTAGTAACAAATGAGTCATTTATTTTATTAAGTGTTTCATTGACTACAGCAGTAATAGGCAATGCTCGGGCTCCTTTCAAAACAGAATTCATGCATTCGGCAAGGTTGGTAGTCATATGCCCATACCGTTTGCCTTCATCATATGCCTGAGTCCATTTACTCTTGGGGATTTGGTCCAGCCAATCTGCTTCTAGTGGAAACTCTGATCGCATTGCGAGCAACTTTGCCTCAAATCGCGGTTTTCGCAACTCATATCCTATGGAATAAGAGAAAATATAAAATCAAAATACATGGAAAACAATTAATAATATGCAAGAGTACATGCAACAAATGGTTAGAAGGTTACCCATGTTGATGATTTTTTTTTAAATCCACATTTTTGAACTGTTTGTTAAAATTTGATGCAATGTGGCGAATGCAGTAAACAGAAGATACACCGTGTTCATGCCATCCAATTTGTTATGAATTCAAAGCTGCTATCAAACCGGTTCCTCTGTCTGATATAATACACAAATTTGGTTGAGGTGTAACATTCCTCCTTAAATAATGAAAGAACCACATCCAAACTTCTTTGCTCTCGCTCTCAACTATTGCAAAAGCAAGTGGAAAAAGGTTTTTACTACTATCTTGTGCAATGGCAGTCAACAAAGTACCGGGATATTTTCCAGTTAAAAATGTTCCATCTACCTGCACAAGTGGCTTGCAATATTTGAAGTTTTCAATGCATGGCTTAAAAGCCCAGAATACACGATTAAGAATCACTTTAGAAGAGCTATGTTCACCATCCTCCATTGAAGTGGATGTTTTGTATCTAACAATAGAACCAGATACAAAGTGTGTAACAACAGTCATCCATACAGGCAAATAACTATATGAATGTTCCCAATTTCCAAAAGCCATTTTTATAGCTTTTTGTTTTGTTGTCCAAGCTTTTTTGTAAGACATAGTATACCCAAATCGTTGTAATATGTTTGCAATCAAGGTTTTTATTTGGATACTAGGATTTGTTTTGACTAACATCATAATATTATTAGCAATGACAGTGGAGTCTAACCTAACATGATCTTGTGATATTCGTGAAGTTGTGCAAGTGTGCATACCAGTTATTTTTTTCATCTCCCACTCAAGCGTACTTTGTTGAACGACGCTCTCGCCCTCCAATTGCATCCATTACCATACTGATTACATCTAACAACATACTTGTCACTCTTGTTCTCTTCAACATCAAAATTACATGAATGCACGAAATGAAATTCTTTAATCACATTGATAGCTGCATGTTTAGACTCAAATATCATACCTTCATAAAGGTCATTTGTACCCACAGTCCCTCTATTGTTAAATGGATTCGAGTACTATAAAATCTTTCGAGAGTTGGCAATTAATTGTTTGTGTTGTGTCATGGCTTGAGGACCCAATGTCGTCCTCGTTGTTGATTTCATATTCGTCACTAAACTCACTGACATTATCTCTTATGAATGGTTCTTCCATAGTCATATCTAGAAAGCATGAAAAAAGACGTTAGTAAGGAGGCAGCAGAGTTCATGCCAAAATCGTGAAGACATTAAAATAAACAATGTTGCAAATAAAAAAATAAAAAATGTACTTGAAGTTTGCGCAATCTTTGATATATATGCTTCGAAGGTGATGTTAACTTACCTGTATCACCACTTATATAACAAGTGGAAATGTAGCTGAACCTTATTGTTGCTGCTGAATTTGAATGTTAACAATAGTCAAAAGGCTACCCTATGGATAGTCATAAATCAATGATAGTCATAAATAATGAACATGGTGGGGCTTCATTGTTGACATAACTTAGTAGCAGTTGCTTTGAATTTGAATCATTAGTGATAACATTTATATTTAATTAAGTCAAACCGTTATAATATAATGGAAAATTATTTAATATTTATTTAATTATTAATAACAATATTAAAATTGTAGTTAATTATGTGAAATCCTAATTCGTTGGAGTAGTAATAAAATCCTTATTTAATTAACTAAAACACTATTTGGCTATTAACAATATGTTACGTATAAATTCCAAAAACCTAGTCATATTTGTCTATTAAATCATAACCCTAACTAAGAGAAACCCTAAGAATATTATCAGTATGTAATGTTAAGTAACTAAGTAAAAGCATAATAATATTGTAGTTATAAAATGTTTATTTAATGTACTTTACGTGTGTATTATAATTGTTTACGTGAGTAAAAGCATAATAATATTGAAAGTCGTGTTGATGTCCACGACTTCAAAGTCGTGTGGTCCATGAGAACATCTAGTTCAATATTTAAGATAGTTTATGTGTTTCAAAATGAAAAATAATCATTTTAAAATAATTATTGTAATGTATTTAAAAATATAAAATATCAAATTAAATTTAATAAAAAAACAAAAGATAATTTTAATATAATTAAAAACATAAAAAAATTAATCTTATTTTTATAATAAACTAGTTATAAGTATGATACACGTATACTTGTTACTTTATTATAATTGACATAAACTTTAAGAATTAAGTCTAACGTATTTCTGATAAAAATAATCCTAACTAATTTATATTTTTAAAAATTAATTTTAATGAGATAATTTTAAAACTGTAATGTTATAAATGCATAAATATATTAATTTTCAAATTCATTCTAACAAGTACATTATGTTAGTTTTAAAAAATTATTTCCTCCTCCATTGGTGCCCCTGCACACGTACGTTATTCTTGCTTGTTGTGTGCTATCAATGCAAGGTTGTTTTCCATTTACTGCATCATGCTCCTTATAAATTAGTAGCTTGTGCAGCTCGTGGTGGGTTGTCAACTAAAATAATACTGCTATATTTTCAGGCATCAAAGGCAGTGCACATGGAAATAATACTGGTACGTCTAAAGGAACTTCAACTCAATGGAGAAACTCCAAAGGTAATGAATGAGTTTTGACTAACATTGTCCTCCTTTTGCATGTTGGTTTGCAGTCTTCATAATGCTTGGAAATGACATTACAGCTAGTGCAAGGAAAACAATAGTGTTATTGACGAAAGCTACATCAATGCATTCACTAATGTCCAAACGTGTTGTTGTATGCTGCTCATCTTATGAATGCATTCAATAAAGTCCAAACCCCCTCATGCTATCAATGCATTGAATCAAGTCCAAACCTATTGTTGTATGAAGCTCGTGCTATAGGATAAAGTTTGCAGGAAAATAAAGATGGGAAATGACCACACAATGGCTTCTTTGAGGCTCGTGCTGGTTAACAATGTTGCTCGCGTCCTTTTGCCTGTCAACAATGTACACGACTAAGTACCTACACCTTTAAAAAAGTAGAAACCTATGAGCTTGTCCTGGAATTTCACGTGAGCTGCATAAATGACCATATATTAGTCCAACCACTAGCTTCGTCCTATTCCAAAGCTTGGCACGTCATAATTCAAATTAAAACTAGTGTTGCATAGTGGAAAATTTATTGTATATAAAATGAATGTTATATAACAGTTGGAGTGTTAAGCTTAAATTAATAAGTATCATCTAGTCATCCTACTGAACAAGCTTCGTCCCCCTCCCCTCCGAAAGCTTATTTCCTATTTTCTTACTTACCACCTTCTTCATCCTTTTGTTAAGTTTTTCCCCTAACATCATACAATGGCAAATACACAACCAGGATCTATTGACGGTTCATTGTTGCGGTTCCAAGACAATCATGTTCCCAATTTAATATGGGAAGGCCAGGAGAGACTGCTTCGTCCAAAATTTCATTTTGTCTGGGGTATGACACACTTCGATCAAATAGACGATCGTGTAAAGAACGTCATAAATCAAGCTGGCTTTGGTCGTGTCATGGCGATCGGACAAGTGAAAATTAACTCGCATTTGATTAGTGTGTTGGTTGAACGGTGGAGAACCGAGACACAAATTCCACTTTCCATATGGAGAGACAACCATCACGTTACAAGATGTTCTCCTACAATTAGGAATGAAGATAGACGGGGTGGCTGTAACCGGAGTGAGTCTTGGTGATGTTCGCGAAGCATGTCAGATCTTATTAGGTGCCACTCCTCCTGATAAGTATGTAAAGGGAAAAAAATTTATTTAACATGGTTGCGCCAACTAGTTCAGAACCTTTTTGCCGATGCTGATGACTTTGTCATCAACCAACATGCCAGAGCTCATATAATGATGCTCATAGGCAGTTGTTTGATGCCAGATACATTTGGAGCACGCGTGCATTTTATGTATCTATTGTTATTAGCCAACATGACTGAGGCAACTGACTATAGTTGGGGCGCAACAGTACTAGCTTCACTATTTCGGTCGCTAGATCGGGCTGTTAAGCTTTCACAAATCGAAATAGGTGGATGTTTGTTACTGCTGCAATCCTGGACGTGGGACCGCATTAGATGTCTTGCCCCACATATACTTCCACTGTCGGACGAAGAAGTACAGCAAGATCTTGGATTTTCGCTTGCTCGAAGGTGGTCTCGTCCGATGACACAAACCAACATATCCACCAACTCAATCACATTGATACGCGGGATATTTGATAGGCTACAAATAAACGAGGTTCATTCTTAATCTTAATATTTAGTATTTTATTAAATTTTGTTATTATGTCAATAAATATGTGATAACAGTAATTATTGATTGCAGTTCTTGTGAACATCATATGGCACCACAGATATAAGGCCATTAATTAATAATGTTTACATCTCTATGATTGTTCGTGCAAGAGTGCCTCTCATTTGTTATGCAATTGTCGAATGGCACCAGTAGATAGGGTCATGAGACAATTTGGAATGCAAAACAATATTCCAAATGACCCACCAAACCTAGACGAACTCCATAACATGGACATGAGAGGTCGCACAGATATTTTTTGGCCTTATCATCATCGACGCTGGATTCACGCTTACAATGATTGGAATGATTTTATTGTTCAAGGTGTGATGGACCACAATATTTTGCATGAAAATTCAGAATACATGCAATGGTATATACGTTGAACTAAACGATATATATCACGTGAAGGGACACGCGTTAGTCAGGTTGTAACTTTACTCTTGTAATTTGAATAAATTATTTATTATTGTTAATATTCAACATATATTTCTAACTTCAAAATTTATAGTCTCATGTTGGTCATCACCACCATCAGTCACATGCTGAAACCAATGTACCTCCCACGCATGTTTTTGGATTTATGCCCCACTATCATCCAACACCAGCATAATCTTTTTATCCATCAGCGGGTTTTTCGGGATACATGCCTCAAGGTTATCAACAAAGTTCACAATATCTTGGGTTCTCAACATATGTGCCTCAACAATCATTTGAACGTCTCTCTATCTCAGCGGGTTTTGAAGGACCCTCACATAGGTTTGGTACCACTTTCAACACTCTGCCATTAGCATATAATCCATCACCATCAACATTTTTTTATCGTCCGTCATTACCTACTCAAATGCATGACATGGCTGATGACGATGACGACGATGATGATGATAACACCACCACCAATAATGATGATGATGACGATGACGATGATGGTCAGGGTGATGATCATGTTCCTCAACAACAACAAACACAAACACGTAATCATCCTAGAACAAGAGGAGGAAGATGTGGTAGAACAAAAAGAACAAACTTGTCAACAAATCCAGTGCAGCAAGAGGAAAAACCAAGACGCGTTTCAAGAAGAACTCGTTGTGGGACATCATCCCACTATTAAATTTTTTCTTTACTACCAGTGTAATTTATTTTAGTTTTATTTCATAATCTAAGTCTTTCAAATTATATCTTGTGTTCATATTTCAAATTTTGTTAAAAATTTAATTACTATTAGTGTGCCAAATGACTAATTAACATAATTATATTTGTACTAATTAATTAAAAAATCAACATAAATAATTTTTTCTCTTATATAACAAGCAAATATTATAGGAAAAAAAATTTAATTTAACAAAAACTATTTTTAAATTTAAAATTAAAATTTTCAAACCAACAATAAATAATTTAATAAAATATAACCATTAATAACTAAAAAAAATATTTAATAAAAAGGTAATTAATTTTCCTACTGCTTTTAAAAGAAAACTGCCAAATCCTAAATATAAATATAAAACTAATTCCCATAATATATATAAATAAAGAAAAGCCATAACAAATTAAATACCAAATTAAAAGATAATTAGTTTTCCTACAGATTGTTTTTTAAAAAAATATGTCAAATCCTACATACAAATATTAAACTAATTCTCATAATATATATAAATAATGAAAAACCATAACAAATTAATGACCAAATAAAAAGCTAATTAATTTTCCTACCTATTTCTTTTTTAAAAAATAAACCGTAAAAGAATTAAGGCAAATAAATTACCAACTTTAAAATCAATTAATTTTGTAACTAAAGGAAGGATGTTATCGTTGAGAGCGCCATCCAAATTGCAAATGAATTATCTTTTCCATATTAAAACATATAAAGTAAGATATGTGCCAAAAATTATACAAAGTAATCCGTGCCAAAGTCGTAAAGGCATTTACGACTTTAAAGTCAGTAAATTCCTTTATGACTTTCAAATTATTAACAAATATTTTTTTAAGTTTAAAAAAATTAATAAAAATAAAAAAATCATTTTATGACTTCTGAGTAAAATTAAAAAAAATAGCAGTTAGCGGTTTGGAAAAAAAAAATAAAGTGAAGTCGTATATAAGTTTATGACTTGTTCAAAAAGTTAAAAAAAAATAAAGTCGTTAAACAGGATACGACTTCTGATTTACAAGTCGTGCCAGCTTGCACGACTTACCCCCAAGATAAATAAAAAATATGATAATCCTGTATGGGAATTAATTTTTTTTAACCCCCTTTGTGTCAAAAAAAACCTTTTTTTTTTCCTGAGGCAAATAGGTCCCCTTAGGATATATATATATATATATATATATATATATATATGAGTAAGTTAAAAATGAGTAATATTTATACCTATTTTAATATTATGAGATTGTAAGTAATGTGATATTGTAAAGAAATTAGTATTTTTAAATATTTTTATTTAAAATTAATATATTTTTTATAAATTGGTTTTGGTTTGTTCGTTGTAAAAACAGAAAAAATATTATTTATATTTTTGCAAAAATAACATTTGTTGGTCTAAAACCGATGTAGAAAGTGTTTTTACAACACCAATTTTGACCAAATCCAATTTTATAAAGGAACTTTCTACATCGGTTTTGGCCAAAATCGATGTCCTAAAGACACTTTATGCATTGGTTTTTTTAGAACCGATGTTATTCACCTTACAATATCGGTTTTGACCAAAATCGATGTTGTTTTTGCATTTTTTGCATATATCTTGCTATATGACATCGGTTTTTCCAAAAATCGATGTTGATTTATGCATTATAATATTAGTTTTTAGAAAAACCAATATTGTGTAGTGTATATTAACATCAATTTTATGAAAATAGATGTTAACGTTGATACTCATAACGTCGATGATTTCAACATCGATTAAAAGCTGATGTTGAAAGTCTAAAATAATCGATGTTAAAAACCTATTTTCTAGTAGTGGTTTGTGATATAAAGTGAGCATGTAATCTCCTTTTGCTATTTTAATTGAATTTCTGGTGTCCCCTTTATCAATTAAATTATTTCGTTGCTTTGTTTATTCTAGGAATTAATTACTCCTAATTTTTGTCAATTGTTTGTTAGTGATTATTTACTTGTAATTGCCAGAACTATGAAATAATTGAGTTTATAAAACACGCATGATCAAAATTATTTTGTGAACTTCTAATCTGATTAATTATAGTTAATTACCCTCTCTACAATTTATCATTTTCGTCAATTTGATACTTAAATAATCAACTAGGAAATAAATTAGGGAAAAGTGTGTTAATAGTACATGACCATTATGTGTTAATTAATTTAAGATGGTTGATTAACAATTGATCATTAACTCTAGAATAGTAATTAAAATAAGTTTTTGGGTGATTTTATTGTGAAGTTGAAATCACAACCCTAGTTTTCCTTATCCAAAAATCTCTTGAACCGTTCTTATTCGGTCTTTGAACTCTATTTTTCTGCAAGTAATTGAACACCCTTTTTCAAACTGCCGATGAAATCAAATTGTTTAGTTTATTACAAAATTGGATTGTTTTTGAAACAACTAGTCCTTTGATCCACTGTAACTACCACTTGAGATATATGGTTTCACTTAAAGAAACATATTTTACACATCATCAATCTCGACATGGATACATAAAGTTTTTACACAATTGAAGAAATATTGTAATAATACAAAAACTTATATATAGTGAACACATAACATTGGAGTTTTTATTGTTTTAATAATATTTAGATGCAAAATATGTTATTTTGCTGTATGAATTACGAACATTTTTTATCCTTAAGGAGTCGATATCCTTATCTAATGAAAGCCAAGAGAAAGTATGCTGCATACAACAACTGCAAAGAGAAATAAGGCATCATTACATGACCATGTTCCACTTTGTTTGAAACAAAACATAATTTAGTAAAAAATACAAAATAAATATATAGACAATCTGGCAGTAATTCACGTGCTAGTTGTTGAATTCTCTAAAAGAAGTTGAGTTTTTCACTAGGAGATGAAATTAGACTGAAATTTGATTAAGTGCATCATCTTAACCATAGAAATTCATGCTCCAAAAAATAAATTCAATTGAGCTAATTAATCCATGTGTTGTATTTCATTTGGATATTGGAAGTTAATAAAAATTAGCCTTATTTATCAAAACATTGAAAAATTAATTAGATAGCTATTTCTTTTAAATAATAGTCTTGATATTAAACTCAAATGGTAAATGGACTTCAAGAGAATTACCTTCCAGATCAACATATAGAAGGATCTAGTGGAAGCTGGGCTTGTTAAATCTACATATTTGGTTTGATACCAGAGAATTGAAGCAAGAATAATATTTCCTAGACCCTGAAACATTGGCACCAAATAAATTTTAACTTTGTTGGAAAGTTTAATAAGTTTATTTTTATTTACAGCTATTTGTAAGAAAATAGATATATGCTTTCTCAAAAAAGAATGCCTTCTTTAAAACTCAATTATTACCCTTGACACTACTATCCACATTATAAAAATTAGAATAATTTATGCAATAAAGATAACTTTCCCAGGGAAATATTTCTTCATTTAAGTATAGATATATGACATCATAAGCTGGTAATATTAAACAAATTGGAGTCTAATGCACTCTAGTAAACTTTGTGTATATAGACATGTTCAAAGGGAGAAAGAAATTATATGTACTCTTTATCAATTTTCTAGCTCATAACCTAGGACCTTAGTTGGGAGAATTTTAATTTACATTTTTTTTCTATTTTCTTAGCATAAAATACAATCTCACTTGTTTGATGGTTATTATTATTATTAAACTCACTAGTCTAGAAATGGTAGGTTAAATAAATAGAATAGTTACAATAATAAAATTATATTAATATTGACGTGGAAGATGTGTCACAAAATATACAAAAAAAATATTTTTTATTATATTCAGAATAATAAAGAAATAATTCATGACATTTTAAAAACAAAAAAAATCAATCCAAAGATAATCTAAGTCTCCCAACATTAATTAAAAGGTCCTAGACCAAGATATTATAAGACATTTATTTTATATTGTGACACTTGTCAGTCAAAATCAAACCCCAATTTTGAGGTACAAAACAAATAACTTTAACACACCTATAAGTGGGACCTATAGATGTAATAAGCATACCGTGACAATTTTAATCCAAAGGCAAGCAGAAGATGTTACTCCTGCTAGGAAGGCAACTCCAAAAGCCATTTCAAAAAGAGAAACACAAATCCAAAATACCTGGAAAAAAGTAATTAGGAACAACCAAGAGCTATACAAGAGGGCATAACCAATTCATCTAAGATATTGCATTTGAAAAACATACCTGTTTTTGACCTAAACGTGCTGAAAAAGAATGGATGCCAAATTTTTTGTCTCCTTCGATATCAGGTATATCCTATATAAATCCATTAAAAGGTTTTACGTTAGGTACACATATATTGAACCAAAAGCTTTATTTTTGAAAAAAAAATGTTCTAAGAAAATAGAAGCCTTTACCTTGGACAATGCTATACCTATAGAGTATAAACTCAAGAATGCAATAGTAACAATCAACGATCTTGGAAAGATAAGTGGCCTCTTGAACACAAACGTCTGGACATTATTATATATGAATTAGCAATAAAAAAATATATAGATTCCTTTAATTAATAACATGAAAAGGTTGTTAAATAATATATATATATATATATATATTCATTCACATAAGGCTATGTGAAATAAAAAATAGTACATAAAGAGGATGGTCTCAAATGATAACTTATGACTTAATGTAACTATTTGTAACTTATTAACAATTAGTTAGTTATAGACTCTATTATTTATGTGAGACAATTATAGCTACCATAGTTAAATATCTCTCTCTCTCACACGCACACAGTGCAATGAAAGTCAATCTCATTCTTTTACCTACGTATTCAATTTTTCTTGAACTTTCTCATTTACATCTCTTGACATAGTTATGTTTGGTGATTTCAAATAAATGATTATGTATCAAATGAAGCCAACCCTAAAAACTTGGGATAAGGATTTATTATTATTCTTACGTGCATGTAATTAAGTTAATACATGTTCATTCAGAACTAAATGTGGATAAATTGCACAATTAGGTATAGGACAAAACCTGCATGTGAAGAAAAAATGTAATTGGAAATATGATTGCCCAACTGACAAACATGAACATTGCTGCGAGCATTGGATATCTCTTCCATCTCAACATGGGTACCTGAAAAGTTCTAAATAGTGTTATCATCATCAATCAATTTTCTTTCTTTCAAATGAGTCTTTCTTGATTGGTTTATTTGTTAGAAAATATTAATATATGTTTATGTAATATCTTACTTTATATTTTGCACTGTGAATTTTAATGGTAAATATGTTTGTTTAAGAGAATTTTAAATGTTTTAAAAAATATCTTGGTTTTCAGATAAAGGAAGGATATTTGAAAATATTGAGTATTTTTAGAAAGTATTATTTTTAACTAAGGGATTTGAAATTCCACTATTCTAGTGTATTTTGAAAATGCCTGCTCTAGATAACTGCGCAACCTATATTATGTTTCCAAACAAAATATTTCACAAATAAAAGTAATTAAATAAATAAAATTAGGTCGGCCACGAGGAGTAGATCCACAACATTGCAACCTAAGACTTAGAAGAAAGATTGACACATGCAGATGTCGACTCGATACTTTATTTGTTTGATACTTATGCCTTAAAACATTGTAAGGGGAAAAAAGTTAGATGAAATTGAAACTCACATTGACTGAGTAGCCAGTCCATGGCAAAAAACATAATACAAGGCTCCAAATCAATGGCCGAGAACCTATAATCAAGCTAAGCCAAAAACTCTGTAAAAAGAATAAAATAATCAGTCCCCTTCTACTTTGTCAATGAAGCTCATCTTGAAAATATTACTGTATAAAGGGATGAATCTATACGGTACCAGAACTGCAGATGATACAACAATAAAGACACCATTTGTAAATGATAATTTCTTAGATGGCAATGGAAGATATGGTTTGTTTATCTGCAATAAAACATATAACATAGAATAGTAATAAGACAAACAGTATAGTCCTTCCTCCAAATTAAAAGTTTGTAAGCTATAATAGATTGCATGTTTTAATCATTATATAAAAGGATACAATAATTAGGGAGAGTTACAAACCAAATTACAAGAAGGAGTTAAGTAAATTAAAAATATATAAAGCGTTAAAATTGTTGCATATGAGCAAATATGCTCCACTGAGTCTTTATATGTTTCTTAATATTTAACTTAAGATAATCTAGACAACAATTTTGTTGTTATCATATTTTTTAATGCAAAAATATAGAAGCCTAAAAGACATAAAAAAAAAGTAAATTATTATTGATCCAAATTATGTTAGTAGTAAGTTTCGTACCTTGTCTATTTCAAGGTCAAACACTTGATTCACACCATTAATGTAAAGATCCATAAAAAAGTGAGCTACCAAAACCTGAAACATTTCAAAAACTCAAAATGTTTTGATGAGTTAAAGGATAGTTTACAATTGACTATTTACAGAGAGAAAAAAAACATGTTTGGAGTCCCACCTGTAACAAACCAATAAAGAATAATGGAGATATATCTGATATTTTCTCTACTGCAAGGAGAGACGCGGAAATTGTGCATAATGTCTGACCAAAGACAAATAAAATTGACATTTAAAACATTAATGATATTACTATCATCTAAAAAAGTGTTTCATACAAATGAATAAATTTCGGTATTAACCCATAATATTTGAGGATTATTTATGAGAATAATTCTAGAAAAGTTTGAACTTACTCTGGCAATCATTGAGTAAGGATAGGAAAAATAGTATAAAATAACCAAGAAATTTTTGACAGAGTCAAAAATGTTTTTGGGACTAGAATCATGAGATTCAGAACCAAAAGATGGAATAGCAGGGGCTGCTTTCACAACATATTTTCTATTGCTTTCTTGAAATGTAGGCCCTCCTTCAATGCATTTGTAATGATGATTCAAACTTGGCTGTGGGGACCTCAAAATACTATATTCTATTTGAGTTTTCCTTTTGTGCTGTAAACCTATAACATCAAATGTTGGATGTAGTATTAGTGGCCATACACAACAAAAAAAAAAGTATATTCTTGTTTTCAAATTGTTACAACCAATTGATCATGATGAGATGATGAATTGAGAAAGAATAATCACTTCTAAACTTGAAATAAGAGAAGTCACCACCAAAATTTAGAAACAAAGTCAGATTCATTAGTCATTTATGCACATGAAAGCATATTAGTAAGTTACTACACTGGTTATAAAAAACGTACATCTCTAATTGATCATGCAATACTTAACAATTTTAAAAATATTTATTTTACCACATTAACAAGAAAAATAATTTGATTGTGATTTTAACTATTTTTTGTTTATTAGATTTTTATTTTGTGAAATATGAATAATAAAAGAAATTTTCTTTTTTGAAATAAATAGAATTATCCTTTGGAAATTTTTGTTTTGCTTTAACTTTGAAAAAATAATTTGATTGTGATTTCAAAATATTTAGTTGGTTAACTTTAACTTTGAAAAAATAAGTTTTTTCTTTTGAAAATAATTTGTTTGGAAAGGTTGACTTAAATTTTAAAAGGAATTTTATTTTGAATATTTTTAAGAACTTGGAATGAAAATCAATTTTGAAGATTGACTTTGAGTTTGAAAAGGTTTTCATTTTTTTTTTTTTTTATAATTTTAGAAAAATAATTCCACTTCCATAAAGTTTATGTCAACAAATTGCTATTTAATAAACGTACCCTTAACATCCAATGGCATATTTAGAGATAACACTTGCAAACAGCCTAGAAGCACAAAATTGGATTTAAGAAGTAATTAAGATAGTAAACATAACATTCATACTTTGTAAAAGAAAAAAAATGAAGCACCTGAAATCCTATATATATTTTACTCTTTTTTTCATCTTTATAATTTTGATTAACATTTCATGTAGTTCAGAATTGATACTTAATTTCATTTCTTATTTCATATTTTATGATTTTCATTTTCCTATTTTCTAAAAATATTTTACTTACTCTTTTATTCTTTATATTAAGGAACACTAACAAAGGCCTAATATTCAAGGCCCAAACTACATCAAATAGTTTATTACTTAAAAAACAATTAAAACTGGGGTTGACTGATGCCCTAATTGAATCTTATGATAAACTAACAGATAATTTAGGAGATATCTTTTGAAAGAGTGGAGAAGCCAAAATTTTATTTTTAATTATTATCTAGTAATTTAACAAATTTTTAAATTAATATATACATAAAATTAATATTGTGACAATTTATTTTAATTTTAATTAAATTCTTCAAATATCATAAAATTTTAATCTGAAATAAATTTTTATCCTCCAATCCTTTTTCAACTTGGAAACCTCCATCTAATAATATTACCAGATGATTGAAAAAAATGTAATATATTGAGATATCAATAAGGTTTTATTTTCTGTTTTTCTTAATTTCTTTCAAATGAAAGAAAGAAATATTATTGCTAACAACAAAAGTTAATATTCAAAACACATAATGTGCCCACAAGACACCAACAAAATGAAAGGCTATCATTCAAATCACATAATGTGCCCACAAGACACCAACTAAAAGAAAGGCTATCATGAGAACAAGGATAGCTGATAAAAAAAAAGGATATGGTAATATGTAAGACATACTTGGATAGTTAATATTGTTGGTGGAATGTTTCCTGCGCCAGAGATTTCCACCTACAACTATATATCATGGTTCCTCATATTAGCAAATAATTTTGTAATAAAATGAACCAAACAAGCTAGGACATGTAGGGTACCATTTGTTACTGAACGGACATTAGGTGATGAAGACATAACAAGGGCACGATCCATGGAAACTGAACTCACTAACACAAAGCTAGCACTCTCTATACAACTAATAAAGAAACACACACACCCTTATATATACGGGGAGACCAGAGGAATGAGATATTTTAATTTATAGACTTAGGCCAGAGTAATGAGATATTTTAATTTATAGACTTAGACTCAAAAAAGGTTGACTCTTTTTTGGCGGTCCACTCTGCATGCAAACTATTTCAACATAACCGAATTAAATATAATCGACTTTGGTACATATAAAGCACAATATTCTTTGTACCAAAAAAAAAAAAAATTGTACAAAAAAAATATTTTTTTATAATTTTTTATGCGAAATAAGTCTAAAATATTTACTAGAATAATAATATATTTAATTAACACTTATAAAGATTCTTATATACTATTTATTAACAAAAGCGCACATTAACATTTAAAATTGAATTCTTATTTTTGTAATATATTAATTTATTAATTATCAACTCCACTATTTTTTTTGATATAGTTAAAAAATAATAATCTAAAGCATATTTATCAAGATTGGTCCGACTGGATCAGTCGGATCTGGATCCGATAATATAATCGATCTGATTCTATTATTGAATCGATTATACAGTTGATTGGACTAAATCTAGTCAAATCCAGCTAAACCTGGCTGGTCTGATAGGTAGGACCTATCGGATCACTTTTTTTATTTGTTTTTTTAGATTTTTTTATTTTTTTAAAAAATTTAAATTATTAATAATAATTATTTTAAATTTTAGAATATGAATTAATTTTTCTTACTTAAATAATGTTAATTATATATTTATATAATAAATTCATATATAATTTTAAAATTTTAATATATATTAAATTAAACTGAACCTGAGATCAATTCACTACTTTAATTAAATTAATAATCAGAAACTAACTAAAATTCAACAAATACGGCGCAAAAAGGGAGAATGGGTGAGGAGTAATTTCGTCACTGCTTACGCAGTCATTTAATGGAAATTGTCAAATCAGAGGCACGTGCAGTCAGCAATACGGAAATTGCGTAATGAAGTCTAGGCATCATTAATCGAATCCACACATGATAATTGGTTGATTGTTGTTGGTTGGTGACTTTGGTTAGCCAATATTTACAAACCTCTTGTTAATACTGGATAACCGTAGGTTACTATAATCTAGCAATCTTCTCTTTTGACTTTGTAATGGTTTTGGACACCCATTCATGTCCTTTTTTTGCTAGTAATATATCCCTTTTGCTGATTAAAAAAATAAATAAATTGAATCACACATTGAAGTACAAGTTTTAAGTTTCCAATTTACACCTTATATTTAATTAGACCCATAAAATCCTTAGATCGAACCATTGTAAAATCTAGCTGCATTTTTAGATCTTTATCCAATACTCCCAAATTCACGGCCCTTTCGATTCAAGGCATCAACTTGTTTTATTTGCTTCAAATTCTGCATCCAATACACCTTTTTGATATGAATCGGTCAAGATCCGGTAAAAATGAACCACAAATCGATTCACAATATGTCAATAAATAATACTTAGTATGATAGTATTACTTGTTGACTTTTTAAATTTTTAAAAAAAGTAAATCCATGGTGTTTATTACTCTTTTTATTTTATTTTAGATATAAACTTGTGATAACGGACATCATTTTGTATCTTTGAAGTACTGACATATTGCAATATATTTCATTAATTTGATTTTTTTTTGTGTGTGTACTTTAAATTTTTAAGAACCAGTAAATATGATGCTTTATTTTTAATTTATAGTATTGTAAAATTATGACATTATGTTTTTTATATATATATTATTTACTTTTATTTTATTTTATTTTATTAGTATAAGTTCAACCATCTTTCTATCATTAAACTTGAAGCTAGTGTTTTGAGCAGTTTAATGACCAGCTTGAATGAACAAACATTTATTTACACAGTTCAACTTGCGCTTTCTTCACCAATGGTTTTTCTAAATTTATTATTATAATATTCTATATGATTAAAGATATAAATAGGCTATCTTGATCGAGGGATCTTGTAATGGAAATTCAGTTTGAAACATTGTGTGTTTACCGTATCAGATTAACAGAAACAACGTGACATACTCAAATAGTTAAAGTAATAATAGCAAAGAATAAAAGGAATAGAGGATGAGAGACACATACTTGCATAATAAATATTCTTTGTGGAATGTTTACTCCGCCATAGATTTTCACCTACAATTAATTACCATTGGTTCCTCATACTAATTAGTCGACAAATAACTTTATAACGAATAAGTACCAAATACTCAAGGTTTCACACGAAAAATGGATGAATTCAAAGAAGAAAGTAATGATGCGAAAGGAGAAAAATAGGTACCAATTGTAATTGAACCAGCATTAGGAGAAGAAAAAAGAGGCACCGAGTCCATGGAAGCTGATCAACTCACTAACGGTAAAATGCACTTGACTCGATATGATTTGATTAATTTATATACAAATTCAAACCCTCCATCGTTCATGGTCAATTAATCTTTCGAAGACAAACAGGTACAATATTATAACAAAAGAATAACTGTCAAAAGTAATTGAATCAAAGCAAAGGCAGAAATAATAAAAAAAAAAAAAAACTGCAGGCGCCGTGCTATTCGACAAATTTCGTTACTAAGTATATAATCAAAGGTTTTATGGTCGGACGAAGTCGTCATATTTGATTGTAATTCGATGTAGCAAGCAGTATTAGAATAATTCATCAGAATGCAAAATTACAAACTGAGTATTAATCAATTTAGACATTGTAAAAATCGGATTGGATATCCAACCGGCTGGTTTAGTTTCAAAACCCGTGAATGAGTCCATCGTCTTGTTTAAACATAGAACCAACTTTAAAAAGACTCGGTCTAAGAAGAAAAATTGATAAAAAAAAAAAAAGAAGAAGACGAAGATAAGTCAAAGTAGCTGAATGAAAAATATTTAATATACCATTGCTTTGACTTTTTTTTTCTTCAAATAAATAAAAAAAAGGTAAATACCTATTTTCATCATTGTAGAACGCTGATAAATTCGTCTCCAAAAGATGAAAATTCAAATTTTAGTCTCCGAAAATGAAAAAAATGCAACAAATCTATCTTTCCGAATGAAAGAGCCTACGTGTTACATTTAGGAACGAATTTGTCAGCGCTCTATACATTCAAGGACGAAAATGACTATTTATCCACAATATAATTTAATTTTCATATTCCTTCATTTTTTTAATAGTTGCAAACATAACATTACAATAAACACTAAAAAAACAAAAAAAAATAAGTATAAATTAGAGCAAACATAATAATAAACATAATATTTATTAATAAATATAATATGTCTGTTGCTCTGAAATTTCTATTGTGACAACATTAGATAGTCACAAAATCAAGTTGGTCTCATTTTTTGGTAAGGATTAACTTAACGACTTTGCATTTTTGTTTGAGTTTCATATTTTGAGTAAAGTCCTGTCACATTAGAAATTTCAGAGTAATAGACAAATTATGCTTATTAATCAATATTATGCTTATTATTATGTTTGTTCTAATTTATCCTTACTTTCCTATTTTTAAGTACTAATTGTAATATTATATATGCTTACAACGATTAAAAAAGGGAGTAGATAAAGATTAAATTATATTATATTTTGGATAAATAGACACTTTCATTAACGATAACGAACAAAAATTAACGGATAAATATATTTGTCGCATTTTTTTCACTTTCGAGGACTAAAATTTGAATTTTCAGCTTTCGAGGACGAATTTGTCCAATATTCATAATCTTCAACTTTCTACACATTCAAAGATGAAAATGATTATTTACCTAATAAAAAAATAACTTAAAATACTTGTTATCTGTTTTTTAAATGTGAACACTTGTTATTGTCAATTCTCATAGTTTTGTATGATTGAAACATATACCCAATAAAAAAATAACTTAAGATACTTGTCATCTGTTTTTAAAAGGTCACACTTGTTATGGTCAATAGTCATAGTTTTGTATGATTGAAACATATACCTATACATTTATTTTCTTTTTTCTTTTCCCTTTCTAGCCCTCTATCTTTCGCGGTTTCTTTGTTGCTTCCTTCTTTACCACCACCGTAGTAGTCGTAGGCGATGCGACAGCATCTCCCCAGAGATCCGGCGACAATGTCTGTCACTAAATCGAATTTTTTTTTTGTAGTACAATATTGCGGGTTTGTGGTCGAAGAAACATTAACATCGCGTTGTTTGAGCTGGAGTTTAAGGGCAAAGTTTGTGGCTTTGTGCTTGCAAAACAAAGATCTCACAAAACTCAAATTTGCTAGATAAGTAGCTTGGGTTTTTCATTAAATTCTTTAAATCCGTTAACAATTATTGATTCTATAGATTAGGGTTTATTTATGAAATTCTTTGGATCCGTTCTTGGAAATTACTCTATTCAATCGAAAACTTCTTAATTGCAACATGGTATTTTATTCTGTTTTTTTTTTTTTTTTTGGTGGTTGTTGTTTCTTTGTAGATGCAGATTTTCGTTAAAACCCTCACCGGAAAGAGATAGGGGTAGAAAGGAAAAAGGAAAAAAATGATAAAAATCAATCTGAGTTGTTACTTAAATAATTAATAAATCCAAGGGTGTAAATTCCTCTCCCATGATGGGAGACCTATTTGGCTCTCCCGCCCTAGCCAGCGCCATTAAACAATCACACCACATCTGATTAGTATTGTGAAACATTTTGAGTTACCATGTAGCTCATCTCGTGCAATTTGTTTCCATTAATATAAAATTCTATTCTGAGATAAAAATAATAAGAGAAAAATATATTTTTAATCCATATATTTTTTGTAAAAAAATTTATTTTTATATTTTATTATCAAATATTTTAATTTTTAATTTTTTTAAAAATGTGCTTTTTAGTCTCTTAACCACTGTGCATGTTATCTTTAATAATATTTTTTGTCTAATATTTATTAAAAATGTTATTAAAATATCGTGAAAACATTAATAATATTTATTTATATTTAATAATATTTTTTAAATGTTGTGAAATTTTTTTAAAAATATTTTAATAAATGTTAAAAAATATTGTTAAAAGTCGTATCGGTGAGCAAATATAGTAACAGAACCTTCTTCAAAAAGATCTAAGGGATAAGCTACATAAGCAATATATTGATTTTCTTCCCCAGCAACAGGTTCAAGGCCGTAGCATCGACCTTTGTAACGATCAAGACTGGTAAGTCCATCGGTCCACACAGTTGTCCATGTACCAGTAGAAGATTCGGCGGCTACCGCGACACCTGCTTCTTCAGGCGGAATTCCTGGTTGAGGAGTTACTCGGAATGCTGCCAAGATATCAGTATCTTTGGTTTCATAGTCAGGAGTATAATAAGTCAATTTATAATCTTTAACATCAGCTTTGAATCCAACACTTGCTTTAGTCTCTGTTTGTGGTGACATAAATCCCTCCCTACAACTCATGAATTAAGAATTCTCGAAACAACAAGGTCTACTCGACATGACTTAGGAGTTAATGAAATCTTTCATTTCACAGAAATCTTTCCCAAATAATCAACTAATATTATCAATTAATCCCCAAAGTTCATTATTATTAAAGGATGGTATTTGATTTGTAATCCAAATAAAAAAAATAAGAGCATAGGGAATCATCTCTTTATTCTTTCTGTCAAGAAAAAAGAGGATGGACTAACTAATATTTCTATCAGTTAATGAAAAACCTCAATGCAAAAAAAATGCACGTTGGGTTCTACCGGTTTCGCTTGGTGGGCCGGGAATGCCCGACTTATCAATTTATCCAGCAAACTACTAGGAGCCCATGTAACCCATGCTGGATTAATAGTATTATGGGCCAGAGCAATGAACCTTTTTGAATTGATGGTGACTAAAGTCAAGAATTATATAAACATATTTTTTCTAATAACTATCATTGACACTATAAATAATTATCGCCTTATCTTGAAGAGTTAATATTGTACATAGTTTGCAGTAAAAAACAATTAATTGTACATAGTTTTAATATTATTGTGTAAATGGTTATATTTGTTCCAAGAAAGGGATTTTTTTTTAAAAATCATTCCTGAATTAACATTATTCTGTTTGTTACGTTATTGTGTAACGTTGTTATGGGGGAATGGGGATGTAACTTCTACCGCTTTCTCTCACAGTTTTTAGTGTTCTTTGCAGGGTTTTTCCCCCCCGTCCAATTCATGAAAAAATGAAAAATATCATTGACTCTCAGCACGCACAACATGTAACTCTCAACATTATCCCACCAGGGGGTCAAAGCACGTTATCATTCAAATATAACAAACTAAAGTTTAAATTTATGAATGTCAGAAACTTTCATCAGTAGCCTTAAGAAACATGAACTATTTCAATTGCAAATACACATTAAAAACTAATACTCGCAAGTTAAAGAATCTCTAATCTTCTATATTAAGCTATATTAACTACTTAGAAATTCTAAACTGAAAATATAAATATCTATAACAATAGGTAAATGGGATATCTTGTGCTTGATCTCCACTTTTTTGGACACTTTTATCCTTAAATGTCATAAAAAAACCTATACATTATTCTCTATAAGTGATGCTTAAATTTATAACTTATAATTTATTGAAACAATCCTTGAAAATTGAATAACTATACATTCCTTATCTTCTAGTATTTGGTGACAACATACTTCCCATCTTTTGTTATTTGGTAGCTGCATCCTCCTATTTTTGAAACACAAGCAAAAGCAACAATGATTTTCGATCTCCATTCATAGTTTCTACGCAACCCCATTTCACCAATCAATCTCCACATTAGAAAAACAAAAACCAAAAAGAAAAAAAAAATTAGAATTTCTTCTCCTACCATAGCTTTCAAAAACATGCAGAGCAACCACGGTATCACCAGAATGTGTAACTTTGACCCAAGCCCACGTGAGCAATTCTTTGCTAGGGGAGTCCATCTTCACCCCCACCACCACCGTGCGGCCGCCGTCTCGGGCGGGTTCTCCGGCGGGACCCGGTTGCAGCATTTTTTCGTTGTGTTGTCGCAGACAGAGATTGCGAGTACTGAGTGAGTAGTACTAAAGAAGAATTAAGTGTGTGTGTGTTATGTTCCGTTGTTGTTGTGTTGTGAATTTGTGATATGAATATGATGATATACTATGCAGCCACGACTTTGGTTTGGTTTTGAACTACTAGATGTTGGTTCGTTCGTTTGTTCGGTTTGCTTTTGAAGCTCCCACCCACCCACGCCAAATTATGAAGGATCTCACTTCAACAATAATAACTTTTCAGTTAAAACTATTATTAATTATTAATGTGACTTTTTTTAAACAAGATAATAACTTACCAAGTTGAATGCCCTACAGTTTTGACCACTGGATCCGACCTTCTTCTCTATGTGCAACACATTGAACCTAAAATTTATGTTTTATTTTTTAAAAAATTAAAATGCAAGCTACAATGTTGAAGACTATGATATCGTTGTTGTTTTTTTTTGCATTTTTGAAAACTCCTGAACATAGGTTGTTGTACCTCCTAACCATCATAAACGCACTTCCCTAGTTCCCTTCCGTGCACAGACGACAAAACATCTATCTTTTATATTTTGAGTCTACTACAATTCTAAGAAGCTGCTCAAAATTCTGAAGTTAATTTTCCTTTTATTTTCTTAAATATTTGTTATTCTTCATTTATTTCTGCACCAACCACTCTATTTTGCTTCATCTTTGTCCCCTCTATTTTTTTCATGTTTTATTTTTTCAAATTTTAACATTTGATTTTATTTATTTATTTTGTTTAGATGAAGAATCATTTTTTCTTTTTTGTGATTTAACTAAGTGTTAGTTTGTTACATACTTGTCTTTAGATCATCCTTATCCTTGAAAATGAGTAACGACCCTTATCTTTAAGAGTATTCACCCTTATCTCTTAAGTTAAATTATACATGTTCTTTTGTCACACAATCTATTTGCTAAACACTATAGGGTGAGATTTGTCAAAGGGGAAGAAGTGAAAATCTTAGGGAAAACAAGCAAGGATTATAGTTGAGTTTTTCTAATTTTTTAAAATTTCCCATATACTTTTTGGGTTGTACGTGTGAAATCGAATCTCATTTGTTAGTCATAGTCAACAATGGAAGTTTTTCAGGATCAACATCATCTATGGGATTGATGCCCAATGAAGACACCAATGGTGAGAGTGAAGTTATTTGGAGGTGGTGGATTTGGTCATTTATTATCTCTAATTATTTTCTGTTTGTAGTTTCCATTTCAAATAACATACCAAGTAAAATAATCTCTCATCTTATCATCAATTCAAATTTCTCTTCAAGTGGAGGTAATGCTTGTTAGAACAAAAGAAAAAACACTCACAGTGTTACACGGCTTACACTACTCATACTGGACGCATCACACACACTTTTAAAAAACTAACCAACCACACAAGTCAGTTACAATTCGACTTTTACTGAATTAACCACCTCAACACTCTCTCTTAATTCAGTTCTACAACATTCATTACCCCTAAATCATTCCTAAGCCTTAGAAAGCTATCATTCTTCAATGGCTTGGTCAAGATGTCAGCAACTTGATCTGTCGACCTGCAAAACTCCAGCTTCAGCTTGCCTTTGCTAACTTGGTCTCTAAGAAAATGAAACCTTGTTTCAATGTGCTTACTTCTTCCATGTGCAATGGGGTTGCTTAGCTAGGTTTATTGCGGATTTATTGTCCACAAATAGCTTCACAATTCCTTCTTCTCTAATATGCATTTCTTTCAACACTGAATCAATCCAAAGAGCTTGACATGCACTTATGGATGCTGCCACATATTCTGCTTCACACGATGACAAAGCTACAAATGGGATCCTTCTTTGAACACCAAGAAATTGGTGCTTCACCAAACTTGAAAATATACCCTGCTGTGCTCTTTCTGTCATTTCTATCTCCACACCAATCAGCATCCAAATATCCCACTAGATCAGTTTTCTCCTTTCCCATTCTACTTGGAAACAACAAACCATACTCCAAAGTTCCCCTCACATACCTCATGATCCTCTTTGCAGCTAAGAGATGAGGCACTCTAGGACTTCCCATAAATCTACTTATCAAACCAACACTATAGGCAATGTCAGGTCTAGTGTTGCAAAAATACCTTAATGAGCCAACCATTTGTCTGAACTGAGTTGAATCCACAACATCCTCACTTCCATCCTTTTCTAACACCAATCCAGTCTCAGCAGGTGTAGCTGCTGGATTGCATCTTGCCATTTTAAACCTTTTTAAAAAATCGCTTGCATACTTTCCCTGATGCATGACATAACAGTTCTCCACCTTCTTGAACTGAATGCCAAGAAAATAGGACAATTCTCCCTATTCTGTCATTTCAAACTCTTTCATCATGCTTTGCTTGAATGAGCTGATTTCAGGTTCACTTCTACCTGTCACCAACAAATCATCTACATACAAACAGACAATCAACAGAATTGATCTCTCTCCCTTCACATAGACTCCAAATTCAGAGCTACATTTCACAAATCCAATCTGCTGCAAAAATCCATCTATTCTCTTATTTCAGGCTCTTGGAGCCTGATTTAAGCCATACAAGGCTTTCTTTAATCTGTAAACCTTATCTTCTTCTCTTGTCACAACAAAACCTAGTGGTTGTGTCACACATACTTCCTCTTCAAGTGAACCATTCAAGAAGACATACTTTACATCCATTTGATGCATTTTCTAATCCCTTTGACTTGCTATTGCAACCACCAATCTCACAGTTTCCAATCCATCCACAGGTGCAAACACCTCTTCAGAGTCTATACCAGCTTTCTGCAAGAAACCTCTAACCACTAATCTAGCTTTATGTTTAACAACTTCTCCTCTTGGGTTCACTTTCACTTTATAGACCCACTTCACACTGATAGGTTTCTTATGAGTAGGTAAAGACACCAGTTCCCAGGTCTCATTTCTCTCAATTGACTGAAGTTCATCCTGCATAGCACAAATCCACCTTGGATCCTGCATTGATTCACACTCACTGGTTCAGCTTCTGACAGTAGTGCAAAATGTACTAAGTCCCCTTCTGCATTCACTTGTGTATCAGACACCATATCAAAGTCTTGCAGCCTTTGTGGAATAGTCCTAGCTCTCTGTGCTCTTCTCACATCTTATAATAATCAAGGCTAAATAAATAAAAAAAAAGAAAGAAAGAGAAGTTTAAATTTACAATATTCTATCGCAAAAAACGTTAGCGACGAAATTAGCAACGACTAAAATCTGGCGCCGTTAGCGTGAAAATGCAGCAGAAAGACCATTTTTTTCACTAGAAGATGGTGCCAGTGCCAGAGTGGCGTCGTTAGCGCCAGATGCATTGGGAGTTGGCGCCAGTAGAGCCAGAAGTGCTCTAGGAAGCCAATTTCCTCTGGAATGTGGCGCCAGTAGCGTCAGAGTGGCGCGATCAGTGCAAGAACTCTGACAGGGCCACTATAAAATGTCATTCACACGATTTTGGGGGCCAAAACCCTTTCTTCTTCTTCCTCTGGACCCTTTTCCGCCATTAGAACCTAGGGAAGCTCCATATCTTCACCAAACTTCATCAAAACACTTCCCTTTCAACATGAAACTTGTAGGGAATCACCCTATGAGCTAGAATCATTCATCACTTTTCCCTAAAAACCTTCAAGATCACATTCTCTAGGAAACTTCTCAAAACTTGAGTTTGGCGGGGAAAGGAAGCGATTCACGGACACCCACACTTGGAGAAGTGATCATCTAGCATTCCTTGACTGTTTAGAGGTAAGAAACTCAAGTTTTACCGTTTGATTTGTGAAATTGTTCTTTAGGTGAATAGTGACCCATTTGAGTTAGAGCTAGAATTAGACTTGGGTCCTTTAGAAAAAGTATGCTTAGGAGGTTGTTGTGATGAAGATTTAGCTTATAAATATTGATTTCATGGACTTTGGATTTTGGCTCTGAGAAATGCATGTGTAGGAAGAATGTTGGTTAAATTGGTGATTGTAGGACATGCATGAGCCTTGATACTTGTACCATATGTGCTCAGGGGGCTATATAAACAATGAAATTGTGTTTGAAGTAGCCGTTTTAGCCATATTGTTAATCTTTGGGTTTTGGGCCTGAGTAATGTTGAGCTCTTTGAATTGACTTATACCGAGTCTTGGGGAGACTCTAGTGCCTTGGTTAGATTGAGATAAACCCTGTTGAGGGTTTGTGAGTTGGCTATTAGGTGGTTAGCTCTGATAACCTTAAGATAGAGGACAAAAAGGTTTATATGAAATAGAATAATGTTTCTTGTCTTTTTAACAGTTGAGAACCGTTGTTGATGTTGCTTGTGTGCCTTATATAGGGCGTGACACTGAGGGTGTCAGTGGCGTAGACCACAGTTCTGGAATTGAACTGCAGAGTGCTGCTTTGCCAGGTAAGCTCTTTGCTCTTGGGGAATGTTTCCCACTGCTTGAGTTCCACCATACTCCGAGGGAGTGATGGTTGCATACATGATACATGTGCATTGAATTGGTTGTTACAATTTTCTCATGATAATATGTATGCATGATTCTATGCTTTGCGTGGATGGTTATCTATTGAATAGATCTTCTGGCCAGTTAGATAGATATGGACCTCCCTAGGAATAGAGCGCAACTCCTAGTTTGGTTTGCTCACGTAAAGGGTGATGATGATCCCTTAAGACCAAGAGATAGGTGGTCCCGTCACGGTTGAAGCCTATTCTCGGAGGTGCCATATACGTGCATCCATGTGTAAAGGGGTAGCTCCTGATGGGATGGCACGGGTGTGGGTTTCGGTCTCACACTGGGGACTGAGAGTCCCAGATGCTGATGATGATGCATCTTGTGGCAGGCGTAGTACCGCAAATATTCATTAGAGCTAGATGATGGCTATGCATTGTTGTGAGAGCCAGGTGGCTGAGTGATTGTGATACCTTTGATGTTGTGTATCATGGAAGTGAGCCAGGGAGGAGGAGAAGCCTCCAAGAGCCCTGAGCTTACTGAGAATGTATCTCACCCCGTGTGGGGATTATATTTTGCAGGTGATTCATCTGGCAGAGATGATAGGTCTCAGGGCAGGAGGCCCCAGTAGAGACAAACTCTGTGCAGCTGCTTGGCAGTGTGAGGAGAGCATTGTGGCTCACTCTTTTGTTTTGATGTATTTTGTACCCCTGTGAGGGAAGATGTGTATGTACACATATTGTGGACTCTGTTTATGTTATGTTGTATAGACACTACATGTTTTGTATACCCTTGTGTGAGGATGTGATCTGTGAGATCATGGTAATGGATGCCTATTATTTTGTAACGCCTGGTTGAGATGATGTATATATGTTATACCCATATTGAGATATGTGGTTTATGTTTCTCCTGATAGAGCTGTATAGATATTGTTGATGTATCTGCCATTCCTTATGTTTTTTTGGATCGATGAGGCTGACTATAGTGTTTTTGGGATTTGATATTTAATTGAGGTTACGTACCATACATAATGAATTAAGAAATATGGTTTTGAAAGGAAAAACGCTTCTGTTGTTTTAAGTCTCTAGTTTTATTAAATTAATTACTGCGTTAATCTGATTAAGTAATTGTTAATACATCGGATGCATACAGGGTATTACACATCTGCATCTATTTTCGTACCTTCTTTCTCTTGTTCTTTTAGCTCAAAATCAAACATAACTCTACTTGGTCTTTCTTCATTTTCCCAATTCCAGCTCTTGGACTCATCTATGACCACATCTCTGCTTGTGATCATTTGCTTCTTATTTGGATCAAACATCTTGTAACCTCTAGTGGCATGATACCCTTCAAGTATTAGTCTCTCTCCCTTGTCATCTAGCTTCTGCCTCAGCTGATCAAGGACATGTCTAAAACGTACTGAGCCAAAAACTCTCAAGTGACTCACATTCGGCCTGCAACCTATCCATGCCTCTTCTGGTGTAATACCCTTCAAGCTTTTGGTTGGATATCTATTGAGGATGTAGGATGAAGTGCACACTGCTTCTCCCCACAAGGACTTTGGCAAATTCTTACTCTTAAGCATGCTTCTCACCATGTTCATGAGAGTTCTATTCTTTCTCTCAGCAGCACCATTGTGTTAGGGAGTGTATGGTGGTGTGATCTCATGAACGATACCTTCTTGATCACAAAAATGATGAAAATCAGATGAGGAATATTCACCTCCTTCATCTGTTTTTAGAACTTTCATGCTTTGGTCAGACTGTTTCTCTACCAGCACTTTAAACTTCTTAAAAATTTCAAGTACATCACTCTTTCTAGTAATCACATACACCCAAATCTTCCTGGTAAAGTCATCTATGAAGGACACAAAGTACTTGTTTCCTCCATGAGATTCTGTTTGCATTGGTTCACATACATATGAGTAGACAGCTTCAAGTTTCTCCTTTGTCCTGCCTGGAACTTGACTTTTAAATGAGCACCTTGATTGCTTTGACTCCAAGCACTCTTCATACATCTCTTTTGGTACATGTATCTGAGGTATACCATTCACTATTCTGTATAACAGGTTTAGATCCCTAAAATTTAGGTGCCCAAACCTGTAATGCCACAACCATTCTTCTATATTCACTGAGGTTGCAAAGCAGTTATGCTCAATCACTTGAATTCCCACCTTAAAGGTCCTGTTGCTGGATAAAGGTTCCTTGATAATCAGCCTTTTATTCCCATCAAACACTTTCAGTTCTTTATTCTCCATGGACATCACATAACCCTTCTCAAGTAATTGCCCAAGACTAAGCAAATTACTTTTCATCCCTGGCACCAAAAGAACATCAGAGATGAAGGAGTGCTTGCCATCTTTTCTCTTGATTAGCACTTTACCAACACCTTCAACTGTGAGTGTGCTGTTATCAACAAACTTAACCTTACTTTTCATAGTTGAGTCAAGATTCACAAACCAGTCTTTCCTCCCTGTCATATGGGTGGAACAGCTAGTATCCAAATACCAGAAGTCAGTATTGGATTCTCTCACTTCAGTGGTCGCCATCAACATGACTTGGCTTGAGTCATCTTGCTCCTCTTCTACAAGTTGGACTTCATCACTTCTTGATTCCCTCTTATCATTGTGCCAACACTCATCCGCAAAGTGGCCCCACTTTTGACAATTGTAGCATTGAATGCCACTCTTGTCCATTCTCTTCTTTTCGCCTCTTCGTCTTGAACTACAAGAACCTCCTCTCTTTTGCTTGTTGTCATTTTATTTTTTATCAGATGCAGGCCTGCCAGAATTAGAATTTTGGTTATTCCAATTTGACTGGCCTCTACCTCTACTACTTCCTCCTCTCCATCTGCCTCTTCCCCTTTTGTTCTTTGAACTGTCTCCTTCCTTTCTCCAATTTGATTGGGCTTGCAGGGCTTGTTCGCTTGATTTTCTCTCTTTCCAGCATGTCTCATCTCAAATGCTTCAAGGAAACCTTTTCATTTTTTTCAAGATCTCGGGTCTCTTCAATTGACACAGTAATCACATCAAACTTGGTGGGTAACGTTCTCAGGATCTTTTCAATAATTTATTGATCTGAGACTTTCTTCTCGCAGCTCTTCTTTTGATTGGCAAGGGTTTGAACTCGACTGATGTAGGTTCCAACATTCTCAGTTCCTTCCTCTCAAGTAACTCATATTGTCTCTTCAGGGTCTGCAATCTGACCTTCTTGATCTTCTTAGCACTAGCATAGGCCTATTGCAGAATGTCCCATGCTTGCTTCACACTCTTGACTCCAGAAATCTTTTCATAATGACCCGCATCGACACATTGATGGAGAATGAATAGGGCTTTGTAATTCTTCTTCTTGACTTCTTTGGCATGGGCATCGTCTATCTTTGTTGTAGTGATCTTTTCGACACCATCTGTAATCACCTCAAGCACATCTTGGAAACCAAGAATGGCTTCTATCTGATTGCTCCACTTATCCCAGATTTTTCTATCAAGAATGGGTAATGAGGCTGGAAAACCACCATTATTGTAAGTGGCCATCGTCAACAACTCACTCTTCACACACAACAGATTTCTTTTCTCCCTCAATCGAAACCTAGCGCTCTGAATACCACTTGTTAGAACAAAAGAAAAAACACTCACAGTGTTACACGACTTACACTACTCATATTGGACGCAACACACACACTTTTAAAAAACTAACAAACCACACAAGTCAGTTACAATCTGACTTTTACTGAATTAACCACCTCAACAATGCTTAAGCAACAAGGGTTCAAACTCTTGGTCCTAGCTTTAAGGTAAATTAATATAGCTTTAAGGTAAATTAATATGGGATTGTGATATATAGAATTTAGATAATTGACTTATTGTAAGTTAGTTTATTTTGGTGTGAAATGGCACCATGACATAACCATATGAAACTTATCCCACTTCCTTCAAACTTTTGTCCCTTTTTCTTTCTTTTTTTAAACTTCTCCTTTGTGGTTGAGTTTGATCTATGTTTTTTCTCTTATCTCTCACAAGTCACATGTAAGTTAACTTTCCCGTTTCTTCAAAAATTGGCAAATAAGACTATTCATGTTTATTTTTCCTCTTTAATTTTGGCCACAGAGTTTCTAATCCTCTTTTAACTTCCTTCCGACATCTTTATCCTTGGTTCTTCTTCATTCATCTTACACTTTGGTTACTTTCATTTCATTTTTTTTATTTTAGTTATAAAAATGTAATTTTATTTTCACTTTATTTTTTGTTTATAAAAAATTATATAAGAAACATAAAACATATTTTTTTATTGTATTCTGCTTTTACCTTTTTATACTATCTTTTAGAAATACAAATACAAAATATCTTTCTACACCTAAATGTAATTTATGTCAAAACAATCGTAATTGAGAGAAGTAATTAAAAAAATATAAAATTACATTAAGTTAACTAATTAAATAATTAAAAAAGTAGACAATTTATAAATTTTTGGATGATTGAATCCTAAATCGTAATTTTGAGGTACTTAGATGCATTTTTTTGAAAAAATATTTGACCAAATCCCCTTTGAGATTTGTCCAGGGCTTCTCCTCTCAATTTGGAGCATTTGGCCACCGATTTCGTCTCAATCGGACGTTCCAATTAAAAGTTATGACCATTCAAAGTTTATACACATTTCTATCAAGCTTGCCAAGTGTCGCTTGCCAGACCACGTAATTTGCTGGTACATATAACGAATTACGTGTCCCAATAGCACACCGCCATGTTAGCCCACCTATTTCACTTACATGGCCAGCAAATTATGCCACGTGACATTTTGGCAAAAGCTTCTGTAAACATGACATTCTGGGAATTTTTTTTTTGAAAAATGTGACACTTTGGCAACTGTTCCGCCATAGGGTATAACTAATTAAATTACTGACTTTGCAACCAACTATACTCACAATATGAGAATGGTTTTATATTGTTAGTATATTTGAGAATGTGTTTAGCATTTCCTATTTATAGGAGTGATTTTATCTTTGAGGGTTTTTATAAGATGACTTTTTGCAACACAAAGAAACACAAAAAATATCACTATATTATTCTTTGGATTTTGTTAATCTGAATCATTGGAACATTGATTAGAAATCTAAAATGAGAAAACATTTATTGTAAAAATCATAGAAAAATATAAATAAGGTTCTGAACGACATAATTTTATGTATGCACTAAAAATATTTCTTTTTTTAATTTTTTTAACTAATACGCCAAAGATACTGAATAACATTTATCTTATTCTTAAAGTACTATTTTTCCCTTAAAACTATTGTATAACAAGTTGCTTATATTTTCTTGTTCCACTTATGAAATATATGACAATCAAGGCCAATGTTGGTATGGATACTGATGATAAAATCTTCGACAAAAGTAAAGAAATATCTTAATGATACACGAACTTATATCTAGGGAACACAAATCTTATGGTTTTTACAGTTGTAATAAATTTAGGTGCAAAAGAGCTATGCTATTTTGGTGTATGCTTTGTGAACATTGTCGTAATCTTCAGTGACATCCTTATCTAATTAAAGGCAGGAGCAAGAATGCTACGTTCAACAACTGCAAAAAAAAAAAAAAAAAAAAAAAAAAAAT
>PYAF01005176.1:499924-515838 GCA_007407185.1 Glycine tomentella
TATTAATTAAAACAATTACTTTGAATTAATATATTCTAATTTTACAATTTTTTAAAGTATATATGTAAAATAATATATTAACATAATATTGGTTTTCTTAGTGGAAAAACTTTTTTATATACGGATTAATAAATTAGGAAAAGATATGTAAAATATCCCAATTCATTAAGTTAGATTATTAGAAATTTCAAATTGATTCAACTGATTAGAAAATATTAGTTTTTCAATCAAATTTGATAAAACATGATTTGTAATTATTTTAATTTTGAATTTTAAAAGATTAGAATTATCTTTGAAAGCACTTGATCTCTATTTTAATAGGCATGGAAAAATTAGTATTTACTTAACGATAAAAACATTAATTTGTAATTTAAAACATATATTTGATTAGGGAAGTGATTAATTTCAAATATACTTCAAAATGTTAACTAAATTGCTAGCATCTGATAACTTAGTGGCGGTTCTACAACCACTAGCAGATAAGTACTTAGATGGAATAGGAATGTTTGACGTTGGTCAGCAAACCGCCGGAAATGCCTCAACTAGTTAGCAACAATTACATAACCGACAGGATGTTAGTGCTTAGTGGCGGTTCATAAATCTCTAGCACCCTTCAGTTGCCATATGAATTTGCGGTGAATGGTTTAGTGTTGGTTTGTGAACCACAAGAATGAGATCTTAGTTGTGGTTTGAATTGTTACTGTGCTTTAAAATAACCCCCGCTAAAAGCTGGCTGTGCCTTCAAAAATTTCTATTAAATTAAATTGATCATTTTGTTAGTTTATCACTTTAATTTGATCAATTTAGTAACATATGTCAAAAGATAAGGATACACACTACTGAAAAAAACGCTTTTTACATCGGTTATTTAACTCATTCGACGTTGGTTCGAAAACCGTCTTTGAAGTCGGTGTTGTGGAAAGTGTTGACTTTCCATGACGGTTCTCAAATCGTCTTAGAAGGTTGGATTTCAAAGACGGTTTTAGAAAGAACCGTTTTAGAATGTCTTTTTTTAAATAAAATAAAAATTAAAAATTGAGGATTTTTAGACAGTTATTTACAAAACTGTCTTAAAAGGCTACATTCTAAGACGGTTTTAAGACGTTTAAAAATTATGTTTAGAAATATTGATCCTTATTTGTTCATCTACATACTTTGATATATCAATTTTTTTCTACTACAAATGTTGTTAACCTTCATCCGTTACCTTTTGGTTGAAATTGACTTTGAAAAGGAGCCAAAAGGAACAGGGAAGGATGGAAATAATGTTTACTTAAGGGATATCTAAAAGTAACTAAAGAACCATTTTTTTCTTCTTCTATTTTTGCATTTCTCTAAATCTGAAAGAATATAGAAACTATCCATAATTATCCTTATTATACTTATATAATCATTAATTAAAAAAAAAAGTGTTTGTTTAATCACTACAAAAAATGATGTCACCTTTACTATATAATAATTTTTTATAAAAAAATAATGACTATCACCAACTATGCATGTCATCTTTACTATATATATATATATATATATATATATATATATATATTAAAATTGTAACTCACTGTAGCCCAAAACCCTCTCTTTTCAATTTTCCCTTTATTTTTCTTCTTCTTCTTCTTCTCTGAAATCAAATTCGAAAGTAGCAGCCATGGAAGCGATACTCATGGATTGGGTGCAGAAGAGTCTTCGGCATTTCATGCATGTCAACGCCATCTTCCTCTGTCATCGTCTCTGCGCCGTGTTCCCCATTGAGGTATTCAATTTCCTTCAATTTGATTCCTATGAAACTTCCAAAAAATGGAAATAGAAATGGAAGATTCTCTCCGTTCGTTATATGCTCCGCAAACTTCGCCGTTGTGAGCTCCGAGATCGGTTGCTCTCGGCTTCACCTACTATTTTATTTGATTTAAGTTCATTTCTAGAGTTTTTGCAGCATCTGAAAATTAGTAGTTAATGCATGTATAACTTAAAGACCTTGGAAATGATTTCATGAGTTTGATTTTTGGGGTTGGTCTATCATAAGAATCATGAACATAGATGATATCCATAATGAAGTTTAGTAGTTAAAACATCTTATATTTAGTCTAATATTGTTGTATTACTCATGAATCATTTTCTTTCTATTTTTCTCTGTCACATCATCTTATCTTGTTCTTTTCTCTTTTTTTGTTGTATAAAGTTTGTATAAAAATGCTATACAAATTCATTTTTTACTTTTATATGTAAAAACAATAATGAAATCGGGAACACAGAAAGGTTGCTCCACACAATTCAATGTATGCATGAATTAGAAACATAAAAATGAGTGGATGAATTGGATTTTTTGGGGTTGGCCTATACGAGAATTGGTTCATAAGACTGATAGTAGCCTCTGATTTGTCAAATATTAGGTGCATGGCTAATCTTGTTTTTATCTTCTTTCTGGTCACTGCCTACAAGTCATGGAAGCATTATAATACATAATAGCTTTATACAGAACCAGACACTACATACTACTTTATAGGATTGGTATTCCATGATCCATCCATTAGGTAGAGAGTCAACACACAGTATATGACTTTGTGTTTTTCGGAAGCAATTAATCTCACACTTTTGTCATATTGTTGACCATATTAATAATAACAAATAGCAATGACAATAAGTGTGTTTTAAATTATAAAGAAAGCATATTGTCCAAATTATGTTCACTTGAACTTTAGTGAAACTTGTCACCAGGAATGTTAGCATGGAAAACCCCAAGCCCATTTTCTTTTTCTTCTAATGTTTAGAGACAAATTCGTTGGACTTAAGTTGTTACTTGAAAGACCCAATCATCTACTACTACCCACTGTTCCATTAATGGCCGAAAAGTGGGCCACAGCCACAACCAACAAATTAAGCAGCTATTATTTGGCCTTCAAATTGTGCCGAGATGGCTTTTTTCATTGTGACCTAAAGGAGCACTTTTCATGTGCCTCAAGGAGCTTCTATTATATATTTAGTCACCAAAATAGTTATCATATTAGGTTTAGTTCTTTTTTTGGAACATTATTTGATTAAGTGTTTATTTGCACTTTTTAGTTGCATAGTTTATTTATTAGGAATGACATACCACTACTAATTGTCACTACTGCGTTCTTTTTACTAAGCATATTACAATGTGGCACATGATTCATTGTAGTTTAATTTAACAGAAACCATTGTTGATATCATTGGAATATCGACAAAAATGTTGGAGCTATGATATCAGTCATTACTTTTTTTGTGTTTCATCTGATGTAGAAATTAAAATACTATGAATGTAGTTATTCCGCTCTTGTATAGTAGGACCTGGAGCTTTTGCATTATGGTTATGGTGTTCTTTATATCAACCTTCTAGTTAATTTATTATTCTTTAGGACATTGACACTTTTATATGGTTCATCCAGGTGACCTTGGAACTGGTGTAATTCGAGACACTTATTCCATTTGACATTATAGGCTGTTTTGAATACTTCATCCTCCAGATATGACTTGTTTCCCATTGTTATTTGGAAATAAAGCGCATTGTTAGTTGGTAAGATTTCAGATTTTGGTCTTGAAAAATTGGATAATGTTGTGTCTTGGTTCTTCTATAATGCCGCTCTTAAGTAAGATCTCTCTCCTTTTGGGGGTCCCTTTTTCTTTTGTTCTTATTGTTGATTGTCTGCAATTTCACACATAAAATTATTTTATTTCCTTTACTTTGAATGATTTTGTTCTATATTTTAAATGCTTCTTTATGTTGTTGCTACAAATATTATGATTCTTTTCTTCCATTCTTACTTGAAGCTTGCAATGATGAATATCCAGATGTTCGACAGGTTCATTGCCTCTGCTTGTTTTATTATATATTAATGTTGCTTATTCAGTTTCAGGACGTAATTGAGACACTATCTCACAAATTAAAACAATTAAATTTCTTTGTAGGCTGCTGTTTATGGTGTTGGTGTTTGTGCTGAGTTTGGTGGATCTGTTTTCAAACCCCTTGTTGGAGATTAGTTCATGAAATTTGTTGTATATTTCAAATTAATGTACATGAATGTGCATTAATTCTTTGAAATTTGTTGGTGACTTAGTTAGTGAATGTGCAGATTGGTGATTACTTGAAGATGACTATTCTATTGGTTATTGTGAATCTGGATATCATCTCGGCTTGGCTAGGTGTTTTGGGACATAAATACTTTTGTTTGTTTTTGTGACTATGTAATTGTACTTGGATGTGACTATTCTGTTGGTTATTGTGGATGTTGTATATCATCTCATCTTTGTTAAGTATTTTGGGATACATAAATACTCATGTTTATTTTTGTGATTATGTGACTTCTTTGGAAAATGAACCTTTGTCCCCTTCATCCCGTAGAGAGAGAGAGAGAGAGGTTTAATTAGTTCATGTTTGTCAATTTTCAATGTGTGCTCCAATGTTTCAAAATTAGTAGAACTTCTTTTTTAAGTAAGACAATTACTTTATTACATAGATTAGTTCCTTGAACTTGTAGAAAGCTTAGACAATTAAATTGGATACAATTGATATTCATTTTATCTAGATAACTAAATAATAATAATAATAATAATAATAATAATAATAATAATAATAATAATAATAATAATAATAATTTGGAAACATAAAACATTTCAATAAATAATGGGCAACGTGATTTTTTTATTAGGTGACATTTACCTACGGTTAAAGCTTATAAGTACAAGTTAATGGTTTGTATCTACAATCTTTCAATGGTAGGTATAAGTTAATGACTTTTACCTATAGTTAGAGGTTGTAGGTATAAATTAATGTTTTTACCTATAGTTAGATGTTGTAGATATAAGTTAATGACTTTTACCTACGCACATTGTGAATTGTAGACATCATATATAGTGACAATTAAATGTAATTGTAGGTGGAAAAAAATTCGTAGGTAAAACCTATGGTTACATACTATTAGCTGTCGGTATACGTACCCTCAAAGTTGACGGAAGAAATGTCCGTAGGACAAAATATATCATACATTTACCTACAGTTTTTTTACTTATAGTGAAAATTTTTGTCCGTAGGTATAGGTTATTTTTCTTTTAGTGCACGTGCCCTTGTTCTATCATATTGTACCTGTATTCACAGAACTAATAACTGTATTTGAGACATCAAAAGCTCTAGAGAAAGGAGATAGTTTTTTTCCTATCCCATTACCACCAAAAACAATCACAACACGTTATTCACTCATTATGAAAGGGAAAAATCAAGATCCAATATAGCAAGGTATATAATATAATAATAAACAAACGAATTAATTACCACACTGGTGTGACTTGTCCCACTGACTTATTCTGGAATCCAAGTCCAAGTATCCCATCAAAATGCATTGCTAAAAACGCCAGCAGTCCTTTCTTTGTAATCTCAGCAAATTAATGGAGGATATGGGAAGTAAGTGAAAAATAACATTTATCTTGTAGCAGGGATTCATTTAATAAATTTGAGTTCAGTTTTAGGGTCCTCTAAAATGCTGGCCTACAGATACAAGTGAGGAGTGAATGTGATTCTTCCTTGAACATTAGTTGTCAATCTCAAACTCAAACTAGCTTGACTATAATGTCATATTTGGGTTAGTTAGTCTACCTATATTATAGTTTACCTTTTAATTTTTTTGACTCCCTGAAGCAATGGTCAGATGCCAATAATACCATGAACAGAAAGAGAATAAACTTAGCATTGTTAGGCAGAAATAATCGTTTTTTGGCCTGCTTATCTGCCTGTGATTTGCTCTCCTTTGGATTTGAATGAGATCTTGACTTAAGTTCAGGATTTGAATTAGCTTCTTCAATGACATTTTCAACATTTGGCTTAACAGGCTGTGTCAGATGATTCTAGCAAACCTGTTGACTTCCTAAGTGTAGGTGAAGAATCACAGCCATTGGAAAGAATGAGACCAGTTCTCCAACTTACAAGGTACAGATGAGGGTTTGATGACAATGGTTTATTGTTAGAAGGTATTGATGGATGTGTTGTTCCATTTTGATCACCCATAGCTCCATTTTCATGTACTGTTACTCCACCCTTCACATTAATATCAAGAAATCGACTCTTCCAAGGACGGACAACAATCCATCTTTCCAACCAATTCCAACCCCAGTTACTTTTATTTGGTCCAAAGCCATCTAATAACTAAACTGACCCGACTACGTGCCTGGTTTTCGATCCAACCGGACAAGCTAAACCTGGTTTATAACATTTTGTATGTATAGAAAGGTTGAAAGGGAGAAAGAAATTATGTGTATATTAATTTTTACATGTTGGACATTAGCTAGAAGCATTTGCTTTTGTATTTTCTTCTGTTTAATATTAGTACATTGTTACTTGTTGTATGGTAACTATTCCTATCAGACTCAATAGTTTAAAGATTTTATTCTAGAAATGGTAGGAAAAAACAAACAAAATACTTATCATAATAAAAATGCTATAAATATTAATGCAAAAACATGTCACAAAAGATTAAAAGAAAACTAATTTATATTATATTGGCCATAGAAGCCTAATCTTAATTAAATTAAGAAATAATTCATGATATTTAAAAAAAATCAATCTTAGTTACAAGAAATTCTATTTCTCTCTAAATTACTTAAGATATAACCAATATATTGTAAGACATTTGTTTTATATTCTAACACTTAATTAAAATCAAAAACCTCATCTTGATGTGCAAAACATATAAATACAACACACTTATAATTGCAACTTGTACATGTAATAAGGATATTACCATGACAATTTTAATCTAGAGGGGAGAAGATGATGATGCTCCTGCTAGGAAGGCAACATGCCATTACAAAAAGGAAAACACAAATCCAAAATACCTTACAATGATTATTCAGGAACAACCAATGGTTATACGAGAGAGCATAATCAATTTTGTTAAGATGTTGCATTTGAAAAACATATCTTTTTCTGAACTAAATATCCTGCAAAAGAACGAATGTCAAATTTTATATCTTCTTCAATGTCAGATATATCTTATATAAATAAATAAAAGGTTTTACATTAAGTACACATATATAGAAACAAAAGCTTGATGTTGGAGGACAAATATGTCCTGAGAAAATAAAGGCATTTACCTTGGACAATGCTAAACCTACATATATAGTAGAAACTCAAGAATATGATGGAAACAATCACTGATCTTGGAAACACAATTGGCCTCTCGAACACAAACATCTGGACATTTGTTATATGAATTAGCAATAAAAAAATGGCTTCAATTCATATTAATTTCTTCCTTTAGTTAATACCATAAAATAGCTGTTAAATAAACATATCATTCCTAGGATTATTGGGCCAAAATGTAATCATACATATAAATGGTGATCTCAGTTAATAGCTTGTGACTTACGTGAAACTATTTGTGACTTATTGACAATTAATTAGTTATAGACTTTCTATTTGTGAGATAATTATATCTACTATAATTAAGTCTTAAAATTAATGTACATACCATACCAAAATGAAAGTGATCAATCTAAGTCTTTTCTCTACATATTTAACTTTCTCAATCGAATCTAATTCAATTCTGGTTGGTGAATTCAAATAGTTGATCATGTGTGAAGTATGAAATCAACCCTAAAATCTTGGGACAAGGATTTGCTATTACTCTTATGTTCATATAAGCTAATACATACTAGTTCAGAACTTAAGATCTATAAAATGAACAATTAGCTATAGGATAGAACCTGCATGTGAAGGAAATATGAAATTGGAAATATCAATATCCAACCACAAATAAAAAGCATTGTTGTGATCACCGGATATCTCTTCCATCTCAACAGGGGCACCTGAAAAGTTTCCAAATAGTGTTATGACCAACAATTTTCTTTTTCAAACCAAACCCTTCTTTATTAGTTTGTTTGTTAGAAATTCATATATGTTCATCTAGGAGCTTAATTTGTATTTAACTAATGAATTTTAAAGAGAAAATATATTTATTTATGAAAATTTAAATGATTTAGCATAAAATATCTTGTATTTAAAAATGTTGAGTATTTTATAAGGAAATTTCTTAATGAAGGGAATGGTAATTCCATTGTTCTAGTGTATTTTGAAAATGTTTGCTCTCAAGAATCATGTTCTTTCTTTTTTTTTTTTCCTTTTTGCATTGGATAAGCTTCGAAATCAACTTATAGGGTCTGTTTAGATAAACAACTTAATTAAAATCATATTTAGCAAGTACTTATTATAAAAAAAAAACTTATAATAAAAGTGCTTAAAATCCAATAAGCTATTGTGTTTGGTTATGTATACTAAAAAACACTTACACAATTTTAAAGTGTTTGGATGAATATATTGTTAGATAAGCAATTTTGGATATTATATTATAATCTCATTTTAAAATTAAAAAATAAATAATTATTAGAAATAAAATAATTTTAAAAAGTAATTAAATAATTAAAAATATTTTTTTCAATAAATATGATTAAATAAATTGGCCATATATATATATATATATTATAAAATCATCATTTAAAATAATTTTTTATCATAAACCTATCAATAATTTTAAAAAATAAAAGATTTAATAATCAAATAAAACATGGCTACTTGCTAGCATTGGCTCACTAATGGGGATTAGTGTTAGGATGTGTGTCTGAATCATGAAAATTTAAAAATATATGTGATGTGTGAATGTGATAGAGGGAGAGAGCGTGTGTGCATAGTTTTAAAAATTGAATCGGTGATTGATCCAGTCAAGGCATTAAGTTACTGGGTCAGTGGTCGAACCGGTGGGTCACTAATTGACCCACATGACCCAGTTTATAACAAAAAAAATTAATTTTTTTATGACATAAACTAAATAAATTTAAGTTTAAGAAACAAAATCATCAATAAAAAATTATAAAATGTTAATTTTCACCCAATAATCCATTTTTAGCCAACGGAAACTATAGTAACATTATGATCCCATCTCTATATCATACACATACTTGAACTCAATTTACTTTTATTCTATATTAACATTATTAACAATTTATGAGTATTTTGCAAACATATTTTATATGTCTAAAAAAGAAATAAAAACTAACTCTTACATACAACATTTATTCACAATTGAAAGAGTATAAAGTGTAGCCACTTAATTTAAAATGCAACACTTTGTTAAAAAAAAAAGAAAAAAAAGCCATTTTAAAAAATATTTGCACTACTGTTTAAAATAAAACTGCAACCCAACCCCCCAAAATCCTCGGTAGACCCACCCACCCCTGCCCACATAAAATGTTCACCACAACAACCCCCCCCCCCCCCCAAAAAAATCGTGGGATTCGTGCAATCCTTCAAAAAAAAAAAGAAAACAAAAATCTATGCAGTGCTTCCCTTCTCCTAGGGGTGTTCATCAACCGATCCAAACCATTGCAAACCGCAGTGACCGAACCGAAAAATCGATAACTGAAATAACCAAAAAACCGAAAAACTGAAAATCGAAAAAACCGAAAATTTTCACTGAATTGGATTGGTTTTCAGTTTGGCTGGTGAAAACTGATCCAATCCAAACCGATCTAATTATAAACCTTACCATACCCTTTACCTACTTAGGCCTATTCCCCATCATAACCCAAAAACCAAAAACCCAATACATTGTTCATTATTTTGTCCAATGAACCTGTTTGTCCAATGAAAATTAGAAAATTGTGTTTGTTTTTGTCCAATAAATATGCTTTTTTATGCTAGATACTCCTTATTTTGATAAAAATAAGTCTCATAAATTTTATATTTAGACTTTTTAAAAAACCAAAAATCTATCCAATCCAAACCGAAAAAAATTGGATTGAATTGGATCGGATTTGAAAAAAATATTCAAACCGAATGGATGATCAAATGGTGAAACCGAAGGGATTGGATCAGATGATTTTTTCCTTCAAAACCGATCCAATCCAGACCGCGAACACTCCTACCTCCCCCCAACCAAAAATCTACGAAGCCACACAAATACACAATCCCTCACCCTCCATGCCCTCCCTTCCCCTCCGGGCAACACCTCACCCCACCACCTTCGCGTGGCGCAACACCTCACCCTCCACCTCCTCGCGGCGCACCACACTTCCCCTCTGCGATGCAGCACAATGCCCCTCCGTGAACTTCCACATTCACAAGATTTCATTTATATTTTTTATTTATGCTTGTATTTATTATTTTGTCATTGGATCTGTTTATTTTATTATTTTTCAACTGTGATCTGTTGCTACTTGCTATTGTTGTTTATTGTTTATTTTCTGTTTATACCGCTCGGTGTCGACGAAGAAGACGGAAGCAGTGCCATTTTGCAGTGGTTTGTTTTTTTAAAGCAGAGACCCGATTGGGTCGACGGGTTGTCAATTGGACCATAGACTCGGCCGGGTCGTTACGGGTGGATCCGGGCGGAAAGCATCCCCGATCCGGTGGCATGATCGACCCGATCCATCCTCTGGTTCCTGGTCCGTTCGGTCTGACCGGCCGGATTGGTTCGGGTTTTAAAACACTGCAAGTGTATCTGTTTTTCTAGAAAGAGAAAACAAAATTGTGATAATGGTAAATAGTGTGTGAGTGACTGAGTGTGATGTTGCGGCGGAGAGAAAATGCCAGTTGACAAGAAAAATGCCACCGGCGGGATTCAAATGCAGCATCATATTGTAAGTTCCGCTTAAGTAAATCCAATAAGCTATATCAGTGAGCTTACGAAAATAAGCTGAATACAGCTTATGGGATAGTGATAAGTTATTTCCATAAGTTCTCCCAAGCACTCTTTTGTTATTTATACCAAAAGATAAGTCTAAATAAGCTGTTGATAAGCTTATCCAAACTGGCCTATAGTGAATAAATACTATTAAAAAAAAAGAGATTCTAAAATGACAATTCTAAACTTTTAGGTTAGATTTTTGAAATATATGTTTTGTATGTGAGGAGGGAAATAGGAAATAAGAAAAAATAAATAAAAGGAGAAAAATGAAAAAAATATTAAAATAAAAAATGGTTATCATCATTAAAAAAAAGATAAATATGATTGAAAACTTTGACACAGGATCTCAAAATAAAATTGTTTACTTATACAAAGACAATTAGACAAACATAAATAGCTACAGTAAAATGTATATAAAAAATTTCAGAATTAGAATTCGCGGGAAATATAATCACACACACACAAAAAAAAAAAAAAAACTTTGTTATAATCACCAAGAAAAAAAAATGCTTCACTATTATGAGAAAGAATTCATGACAAAATTTTGAAGGAAATATAAACACATTAAATTTCTTAAAAAAATTGATCTATTTGATAATGACAAAATGACGCTTCTATTAAGAAATTTTATGTTTATATCATGAAATTTTAACTAATAAAATAGTTTAAATCTATGATTATTATCTTATGGCTTAAATAAATTTTTTGTCTTTATAAAATAAGATATTTTTGTTTTTAGACCTTTAAAGTTTTATTTTTGTTTCAGTACTTATGTCAAGTAATAATGTTAATTGCTGATATAATAATAATATTGATAACTCATTGACTTGTAATGTCACTAAGAAATTCTGATCGGATAATCATTTGTAATTTTTGTTTAGTAAAATTTGTTTTTAAATTCATCATAATTATTCTGATGTCATCAAGTTTTGAATAAATAGGGATTTAAAAGTATTATTTACAAAAATAAATATTACATGTGATTGTCCTATTAAATTATTGCTGATATAATAAGTCAATGAGTTATTAATGTTATTGTTATGTGATCTAAAAGACTAAAGTGAAAACAAAATGTTTAAAGAACTAATATAAAAATAAAAACTCTCTATTTTATATAGGGACAAAAAAAATATTATTTAAGCCTTATCTTATTATAAAGAACACGCATTTCAACGAATTTTAAAAGTAAATACTAATTAAAACTTACCATCAAATAAATTCTTAATTTATAAATTCTTCTATTTTGGGGGATATGTCTTATTTAAAGTGAAATTAAATGCATGTTCAGATCAATTAATTTAAAATTGAAAAAAAAAACTTATTGTATATTATATATTGTGAGAGAGCATTAGATAAGTACTAAAAAGTTTAGCTTAAAAAAAGTACTAAAAAGTAACTTTTTGTACACTGACAAAAAAAAAATAACTTCTTGAATATTCTTTAATTGATGTTTATGTTAATTAAAATATGAACTAGTAAATTTATAATTGCTATATAAATTCTAAAATAATATTTGATTGAGTTATTGCATTCTCATTTTGGGTTTGGCCCAATAAAAACCATTCTGATTGACTTATTGAAAGTCTAATTTAAGTTTTAGCCAACAAAAACCATTCAGTTTTAGGGGTTTCGGCTTTGTTGAAAATTAGTAGTGAGTGCCTTTCATTTTCTAGCGAATATTGAGTTATTACACTCTAATTTTGGGTTTGATGCTACAAAAACGGTTCTCATTTTAAAAGTTGAGATATTCGATATTGGTTTTGGGTTTGCAGCTGATGTGGTGTTTATACTGTATAGCTATTTTCAATGTTGCTTTTAGTCCTTCATCTGTTAAATTTTTTATTCAACTTATATTCAAACTACTAATTTAAATGAGGTCTATTTTTGCTTTGTTGTAAATAAGTAGTGAGTGTGTTTCTTTTTCCAGTTAATACTGAGTTATTGCATTTAGTTTTTTTTGGCTTGACACAACAAAAATAATTTTGATTTGAAATATTGTGTTATTGCATTCTTTTTTTTGTCTTGAGACAACAAAAATTATTCTAAATTGAAATATTGAATTATTACATTCTGATTAATATAAATGAATTGTATTTTTGATGTTGCTTTTGGTCCCTGTTATCCTGAATCACGTTTTGATTCAACTTAACTCATTTATTGATAGAGAGACTATAAATAGGAATGACACGAAACCGTGACAATGCAAGGCATCTTGAAATGATTCTCATGGATGTAAGGTATTATTTTACCTATTATAATATGCCATCATGAATAATTTTTAATTTTTGAATGAATTATTCAAATTTGTTCATCTCTTGACTAAATAGGGAGACAAAATTCATACATTGGTTTAAAAAGAAGAGCTGGTGTCATGGGAGGCCATGCTGAAAGAGGGAGAAACTAATGTCATGCATAACTTTAAGGTTTAGAAAAATGAGGGCAATATAAAGTATGCGACCATCCCTACAAACTGCTTTTTATTGGTGGGACAAGTATAAAAGATGAACAGATTCCTGATCTGCCTAACAATGTATACAAGTTTAAGAGTTTTCAAGACATTTTAGCTGGAAAATATCAACGTGATCTGTTAGTAGGTAAACTGAAAATAAAATCTGTATTATGATTTGTTTTAACTATGAAATAAATGTGATTAATATTTAACTAACATAATGTCATTGGTGCAATACAAGAAGTAACTTACCAATCACATGGAAAGAAAGTGGTGTTTAACATGAAAGATTTGAGGTATGTATAATTCCTAAAATTTTGACATTGTTGTTTACATTATAATATTTTTGTAATAGCAATATAGTAGTGAGGGGCTTAGTTGTACTCTTTGGGATAAACATGCCATGAAATTCATTGATTATATCAAAGAAACTCAGAGTACTGAATCGACCATTATTATATTGACACAAGGAAAGATCAAGGAAGCTTCAGGTTAATTTTTAATTCTTCAACTAAGTGTTAGCATTTTATTATATTATATACAAATAATTTTTTTTTTTTTTGTATTCTGACTTTCATATTTGTTATAGGGACGTTTCTGGCATCGATATCAAACTTGTGGCATGGATCTAAGTTGCTCATAAATGAAGGCATACCAGAAGTAGAAGATTTCAAGAAGAAGTTTAAATAGTAAACGTTTGTACTATTGAATATGACAATGTGAATTATTAATTTCTTATTGTATTATTTATATTTTAAAATTCTTTCATTGTAGACTTAGTTTAAATGAAATGATTGAAAGTTACGACCTAATCCAATTCTCTGGAAGCTCGCAATTTACAGAGCATGAGAGGTTTATGTATAAAACCCCGGTGAAGAGTATTTCTGAGATAAATGGCCTTACAGAGGTGACTCTTAATTAAATTGTTATAACTATGATCATTAAGGTTTTTCATTGTTGCGTCAATAAATTGATGTGTAACTCACGGCAAGTGTACCGATCGTTCAAGTAATAATTTGATAAGTAGAGTATCGTCTCCACGAGGATTGATGCATTAATTCGTTTGTAATTAATATCTTTAAATTGGAAAGAATAAAAATAACAGAACTTATAATTTGGAATAAGTAATTTGAAATTTATGTTGTAAAGGAAGATAATTAAAATACTGAAATTGAATTGCAATTAAAATAAAAGATAGAGTTGATTATGTTTTTTTTTTTTTAGAATTTATGAGGATGAATTGTGGTTAAAGTGCAATCACCTCTATTCCCTACTTATGTAATTGAGTTGATAATTAATTTCACTTACTATAATTGTTCAAAGATATGCCTTAATTAATTGGTTAAACCCAGATTCCTCGGTCTTTTTCACCCTTTAATCCTAATTAAGTGTTCTAATCCCTTAGTAACCCCCTTTCGAATTAAGCTTTAAGCTGGCATATAAAAACTTTGCAATCCTTCATCCCTATCCCTAGGTAATGTCAAACCGTCGCTTTATCGCTTTTAGAAACTAAAACCCCAATATCCCTATTGTGAATTAAAGCCCTTAGTACCTCTAATAGAGTGATCAATTCTATCAATGGAATTTAAAATTGAAGAACAAGATAAAGAGAAGCAATTATAATAAACTTCATTAATATCAATTCAATCCACACAAGAGTTTACATTGACTTTTGGCATTTACCACAATTAAAGAGGGATTAGCTAGACATGGTTATGTCTAACTCAATACAATGATAAAGTAGATAAGAAAGAATACAAAGAAGAAGAATAATCAAACCCCTCAATCTTGGCTTTCTTCTTGATCTTCCTCCATGCCTCTTTCTTGGTATTTCTGCCTCCAGGTCCCTTTTTAAAACGTCCCCTTACTTCCTTATTTATAGTCAAACTTGCAAAATCCTAGTATCTTTTTGTTATTGTCTTATCTTATTCAGTTTTCATATTTCAGTTGCTTCTTTATTTTGCTCCTTTTCTTCTATTTATTGCTCCTAAATATTAAAATAACAATAATTAATAATAAAATTAATGATAAGATAATTTATATCTATTTAAAGCCTTTATTTGATATTTTATCTTTAATTTCTTAATTATCTTATCCTAAAAATTACATATGCTAGCAGTATATCAAATAATTCCCAGATTTAGATATTGCTGTCCTCAGCAATAAAATAAAATATTATTGCAATGGAAACTATATTCAACAATCAAGCATTTCATCACACAAACAATCTCAGAACTATTATGTTAAATGCAATTGAATTCCACATGAAAATTTCAAGAATACTTATCAATTCCATCAACATAGAACCTTAACTTGTATACCCCTTACCAAGAAAGATAATTCACTCATCACTCAAGTGTTTAGGGTAATTGTATCTCTCAATTCCTCCAAAGCTATAATACTACCATAAGCTTGATCATATTCTCAAGTTCCTGAAAATAAGAAACATAAATACATGCACAGTTGATCAAAAGGTCTTTATAAGGTTGTAACTTGGTCTGGCTTAGAGGTATGAATATTTGGAAAGTAGCTAAATATCATTGAGATTGGAACATTGATCTTCTTTAGACTCAATTATATCTCAATTTGGAATTAGTTCTCCACTACTTCTTTTTATTCATACTTTTTCATAATTTCTTTCTTTTCCTCCTTTTGTATTTCCTTCCTTTCTTTTCTTCTTTGAACTTATTTGGAGACAGTTCTTTTCTTTCTTTCTTCTTTTGACTTTTAGTGGAATTCACTTTGATCACTTTCGTCTTCTTTTCAATCAATCAAAC
>PYAF01005176.1:520354-536130 GCA_007407185.1 Glycine tomentella
GAGGCCAGTCGTGCTTGTAGAAGGTTCTTTTCAGCAATATCATCACCTGAAATAATAATATCATCAACATACACAAGGAGTACAGTTAACTTCCCATCTTGGGAATGTTTGAAGAACAGTGTATGATCTCCTTGACTCTGTCTGTATCCTAAGGCTATCATAACCTTAGTAAATCTTCCAAACCAGGCACGAGGAGACTGTTTCAATCCATACAAAGCCTTTTTTAACCTGCAAACTTTATTCCTTCCATCCATCGAGCCAAAACCAGGTGGAATTTCCATATAGACTTCTTCTTCTAACTCACCATTAAGAAAAGCATTATTCACATCAAACTGATTGATATCCCAGTTGTAATGGGCAGCAAGAGATAAGAGGGCTCTCACAATATTCATTTTTGCAACAGGAGCAAAAGTCTCATCATAGTCAATACCATAGGTTTGAGTGTAGCCTTTGGCAACTAACCGAGCCTTATATCTTTCAAGAGTACCATCAGAATTGTATTTCAAAGTATAAACCTATCTGCATCCTACTGCTTTCTTTCCATTTGGTCTATCAACAACTGCCCATGTGTTATTTTTCTCCAAGGCATTCATCTCTTCTTGCATGGCTTGAGTCCACTTCTCATCTTTTAATGCTTCATCTACTGATTTTGGAATTGAGATTGAATCTAGTGCTGAAATAAAGCCTTTGTGTTGCATAGAAAGTTTAGCTGAAGAGACAAACTGCGAGATAGGATATTTAGTACAAGCTGGACAAGAAGAACAAGAATTTTTGGTATAGGACCTCTTCCCTTTTCTTAGGGCAATGGGCAAGTTATCAGAAACACTAGGTAAGTCATCAGAAGCAACATGCAAGTCTTTGGACAACTCATCAGATACACTAATATTAGGTTCAGAAATAGGAGATTTGGGACTTACCGTTTGTTCAGATGATTGAGGTTGCTGAGGAGGCAATGAGGGCTGCTCGCTCCTGTGATATACTAACTCAGGTGTATCAATTCTTCGCATTTCCGGACCATTAGTCGATGGGGCAGACATAGAAGGATTCAAAACAATGGGAAAAAAATACAGAAGTAGACATGAAAGGTACAGACTCAAAGAAAGAAGATGACTCAGAACTTACCAAACTGCTCTTTCCCTGAAGATGAGGACTAGGGAAAAATAACTCAGATTCATGAAATGTGACATCGATAGATACAAAGGTTTTCCGACTAGCAGGATGATAACACTTGTAGCCTTTCTTATCAGGAGCATATCCAAGAAAAATACATTTGAGAGCTCTAGGATCCAACTTACTGTGATGATGTTTGTGAATATGGACAAAGGCAACACATCCAAACACTCGGGGTTAAAGACTTTGTAAGGAGGACACTGATGGAAAGAAGGAAGTCATAGAGTGAATATGACTTATATTGTCAAGGACCCGGGAGGGTAATCGATTGATTAAGAAAGCTGCAGTAAGGATGGCATCTCCCCAAAAATGATTTGGTACATTTGTTTGGAAAAGGAGAGCACGAGTAACTTCAAGAAGATGACGATTCTTTCTCTCAGCAACTCCATTTTGCTGAGGAGTGTCAACACACATGAGTTCATGAATCATACCCTGATCTTGGAGAAACTGAGAAAGACGCTGATTAACATATTCAGTGCCATTGTCAGACCTTATCCTTTTAATTCTTTTCCCAAATTGAGTTTCAATCATTTTATAAAATTTGAAGAATAATTGCGGTACCTCGGATTTTTCATGCATTAAGTAAATCCAAGTGACTCGAGTGCAATCATCAATAAAAGAAACAAACCATTTATTACCAGAACCATGAGTAACTTTAGAAGGACCCCAAACATCAGAATGAATAAGATCAAAAGGTTCAACACTTTTAATAGTACTAGAAGGAAAAGATGCACGATGGTGTTTTGCAAATTCGCAAATATCACAACGAAAATACTCAACAGACTTGGACAAAAATAATGACGGAAATAAAGACTTAAGTAGACTAAATGGAGGATGCCCCAAGCGCTTGTGATGTAACCAAACCAATGAGTCCGTAGTACACTGGCCATGAGTTAGGAATATGTGATCCTTAGTACCTTTGTCAAAAGACTTTGGAACCAAATAGTACAGCCCACCTTGCTCCTTAGCTTTCCCAATCATCCTCCCTGTGGTGAGATCCCGAAAGACACAGTGAGTAGGAAAGAAGGTTACAGTGCAATTTAAATCTTTTGTAATTTTTTTGATAGAAAGGAGATTGGTGGAGAGTTTAGGAACATGAAGAACATCTTTGAGGTGAAAGTAAGGTTGTAAATGAATGTTACCAGATCCCGCAACTGATGTATGTGAACCATCAGCTACGCTATTGTATAAGTACCAATAGTAGGGTTATAAGAAAGAAAAGATTCAGCACAACAAGCCATATGATCAGTAGCACCAGAATCAATTACCCAAGAATGTTTAAAATCAGTATAAGAAGTAAGAAAAGAATAATTAGTGGAACTCATACCAGTCATGGTCAAAGCACTAGAACTAGATTGCTTACTCAACGAATCAATGATGGTCCGCAGTCGCTCTAACTCATCTCGGCTAATAGATGGAAATTCTGAAGATCCAGATTGGACCTCATTTGGTGCAGTAGTTATGTCAGGAGAAACTACATGAGCTTGACCACGCATCCTTGCCATCTTCTCATCGACTTTCTGCTTTCCATGGAGATGGTAACATAGATCCTTAATATGACTCGACCTTCTACAATAAGAACACCAACGATCATCTTTCTTAAATTTGGAAGATGCACCATCAGTAATTTTGTTGAAGGAATTCCCTTGAGAAGAACCATTGTCGGAACTAGCCATACCAAACACAAACCAAAAACACAAGAGAAAACAACCCACAGTAATCCTCTCGGTCCAAAAGGTTCCCCGGAAAAATTTCTGGTGGCAGCTAATGGCAGTAAGAGTCAAGAATAAGGGTTTCGCACTTAAGGCGATAGGCGCGAAAGCAAAGCCCTCAAAATCGAGAGCTCTGATACCAACTTGAAAAAATAGGAATTTATAAATATGAATTGTGTATCACAGTAATACAAGAGCTCTCTATTTAAAGAGATCATAATAATTAAAGATAACAACTAAAGATAATAACTAAAGATAAAATCTAAGATATATCTATCTAAAATATATCTATTAAAGATAAAATCTAAAATATATCTATTTACAACAGAACTGTTGTGTAGCTTTGTTGAACATATTGTAGAGATTCTTGATTCTTAATTGGTAGTAAAGGGTCTACATGTTCTTTGCCCTTGGATGTAGGTAACAAGGATTTTGTCCTAGTTATTGACCCAAGTAAAATTTGTGTGTATATTTTTTTTTATGCTTCCGCGCTTAATTTCGGTTTATGATTGTGTGCCTAAAACTCTAACAATAGGAGTAAGTTGGCATAATTTTATAAGTGTGGGGGCACAATTTGGTCTACTAATTTTTGACAGATGTAAAATTTAGAGATTGTTTAGTATGTAAGGCATAAGCAAGAAAAGTAGGAAATGGAATGAGATGTCAAGTGTTGTACGTGTGTGATCATTGAGAGGAAAACAATACTTTTAAAAAAAGAGAAATGTGAGTGTGCTAAAATTAGAGCCATAAGAGCAGGTTCAAGATTTCACATAAGAATAGGTGTAATTTTAAAGTCATTCAATTCTCATTATCTTGATTGAATGTGGTAGAATAAAGACCTACTCTCATAATCTGATTTATAATAAAATCACCCTTTTAATTGCTGTTAGGAATAGAGTTCTAATCATTTTAATGTATCCATATATTTGGCTTGGTTTCAATGAAAAAATTGTATATTTTTTCCTTCTTGTTGTTGCTTAAAAGTTACTACAATGTTTAATTATAGTAAATGATTTAGTAGTTCTCTCTATAAATTAAATTATACGAATAGAAACGTACACACAAGTTACTAACTAGTTTACTACTAAAATAAGGACAAAAAAATGGAGTTGATTGAAGCCCTCATTCAATCTTATCCTAAGAGATAATTTTAAAGAGTAGAGATAACAAATTTTTTATTTTGAGTTAATATATCTTCTAAGTTAACAATTTTTTTAAGTATATGAAATAATATATTAACATAAGATTAATGTTCTAACACTTTATTTATTTATTTTAACTAAGTTCTTTAAATATCATAAAGTATTTAATATAAAATTAAAGAATTACCTTCAATCCTTTGAACTTAGAAACCTCTCCCCCAAAAACCTTTTCTATTAGTTTGTTATTATTGGGATCGAAAAATATAGTAAATCTTTAATTTATCACATTTGAAAGTTAGTATGCAATCTATCATTACCATAATGTCAATATTTGCAAAAAGTAATGATAATAAAGGTTCATTAAAGGAGTAGGGGAATATGTCAGACATACTTGGATAGTTAATATTGTTGGTGGAATGTTTCCTGCGCCAGAGATTTCCACCTACAACTATATCATGATTCCTCAAATTAATATTAGTCAGCAAATTAATAATTTAATGTTGAAATGAAAAATGGACCAAATTAAACTAGGACATATAGGTACCATTTGTGACTGAACAACAGGCATTAGGAGAAAACATAACAAAAGCTCGATCCATGAAAACTAATGATCTCACTAACAACACAAATTAAAGCACTCTCTATAGAATAAATAAAGAAACACAAACCCCTATATATATAGTGGAGACGAGAGGAATGAGATATTTCAATTTATAGACTTAGTATTGACAAAAATTGATTTTTAATTTTAGGAGAGATAAAATTTCATTGATATTTAGAAATTGATACACATAGGATTTGGTCTACTTTTCTTACGGAAATAATTGCGATATAGTAATAAATAAAAAAAGTATAACAGTCTTTGGTACATATAAAGAATAATTGTCTCTGTCTGCAGTAACCGAATCCAAGCTAAAAAAAAAAAAAAAAGCTTTAATATTTATTTTTCTATCTCTTAAATGTTAGTCAAGTTTTTTTTATCTTTAAATTTTAAAAAAATATTTTAATTTGCTCGTAATTTAGTTATTATCTACTCTTTTTTTTTTGACTGATATCTGCTTTTGGTTCTTATCAGATGCTAAAATGGTCACAATTAAAATAAGGATAATAATAAGTAGGCTATTTCGAAATCATAAAAACAAAAAAAAAAACCTTTTAATTCAGAAAATTCAAAACAAATTTTAACTAAATTTAAGAGTTTAAATTATATTTAATTAAAAGAAAAATAGCAACACTTCGGGAGACCCAACAGTCCGTATTAAAAAATATGAATTTTTTTTACACACCTTATAAAATGCCCAAACACATCACTTCACAGATTAATATAATTCCACAAGCTCATTTCTCAAGTTCAAATCTATTACATTCAAACATGAGGTTTTGCTGTATTCACAGTAATATAGAATCCACAAGCTAATATTAGAGTAATAGAATCACAGAAATATTAGAGCAGTAATATATACACATAATTCACAGTAATATTAGAGCAATAGAATCACTATCAAGTTCCTCCATTTATATATATATATATATATATATATTAATTATGTTCTTTGTATGAAATATTTATTGTAAAGACTTGATTAGCCACTTTTAATAGAATCTTTTCTCTCAATTACGTTCTTTTCATCTAAAACTTCCAACATGAAATCTTGTTTAAGAAAATCGGACCTAGTTCAACTTATTTAAAAATATAAACATATTTTGCATAAAAAATAGATACATAATTTCATTTAAAATGATACATTTTGTTTACATTCAACAATCTATGTATTTTTAACAAATCTCACCCAAATAAAGTGCATTACAATTTTCATTCAATTTACTCATCCAAAAAATTAGATGCACACAAATATTTATATATAAGATTACATCTTAAAGGGAAAAAATATATACACAATATGTATATATAATTTTTTATGCAATTTTATTTCTTAAAAATCCTCTTCATTTTCTTTATCTCGCTATTTCTCTTTCCTATTCTATTCACATCTTACATTTTGTTCTTTATTGATATATATAAACTGTTAATTATTTTTTTTATAATTTGAGTTATTGCATATGTTTCTTATCTTGTTAAAAATTAAACACTTTTAAGTTATTATAATATGTTCTTTACATGTTAATCTCTCACACTTGAAATTTCATTTAACATGAATTTATGAATATAACATATCAGAGAAAAAACTATTTTTTTTGGTACTTTCTACTTAAATGTCATTTTTAATTTGAATAAAAAAGATAAAAGGATAAAATTATTTCAACTTATTTATGAAAATAATATAGGAAAAATTTACTGCAAATTTTTTTTTATAAAAAAATTGAGCCCTTTTAAGCTATGGACCCAGGGAGGTCACACCCCTAGACTATGCCCCGGGTCGGCCCTGAGCCAAACACAAGGATGGAGGAGCCATGACCAAATCAATTGTGGTCAGAGCTGGTGTGACTTGGAGCAATAATGAATAGACCTATTGATTCAGTTGTTGATCAAAAGGCCCTGTCAATGGTGGTTAGGTGGTTAGGTGGTTGGAGGTGTCATTCATGGCCCGTGGTGGACGGTGGCCTTAGGGTTTCCTAATTTCCTTTATTTATTTGACGGAGGAGTCACACGAGAGATAGTGAGCCAAAAACGCAGCATAAAACTATGTTATATATTTTGGATATTTGAAAAAAAAAAGGTGTGTGACTCAGCTTGAGTCAGACGCCATTTAACCATAAACCTGGATGGTTTGCATTGGGTCACACTGAGTTGACTACATGGACCATCCGATAGGCAATCCGACCTAGTTAGACCTCCAATTCATGGTCAAATTGATCATATAAGATGGGTAGTTTTGAAACACTTCTCCCAATATCTTGGCCCTTTGAATTCAGCGGATAAATTTGCTTAATTTGATTCAATTTTTTTAAAGAAAATTTGCTTCAAATTTACGTACACACTTTTGACATTGGAACGCTCAACTAAATTAACATGCTATAAATAAATCACATTAACCAGCTATAAGAAGAATCGATCAAAATGTAAAATAGAAGAAACTGGTCAAAAGATAAAAATTAACAAGAAATATATCTCTGTAAAAAAATTAACAAGAAATCTATTCACATATGACAACAAATAATATTTAATGCAATATTATTTTGATGTTTATAAAAATAAACTCTAGGTGTTTATCATTATTATTTTTTTAATTTTGTATAAGAACTTGTGATGATGTCGTTCTGTATTGTTGAAGTTTATCCCTAAATATATAAGATTCATTTGAATTTTAAGAACCAATAAATATGGTAGTTTTATTTTTTAAAAATTTAGTATTGTAAAATTATGATATTATATTCTTTTAATATTTTTTTTATACACACCATTTCAACTTTCAAACGTTAAACTTTAAACTATCATTTTGAGGTTCAATATGACCAGTTAGGTTTTAAAAACACTTAAGTACAAAGTGCAATCTGTGCTTCCTAGTCAATAAGTTTTCTAAATTTAATATTATAATATGGTATGGTTAAAGATATAAATAGGTTGTGACTCTACTCGCATTCACCCACTCCTATAGAGCGCATTCACCATTGTCCCTCTACTCGCTGTTATGCCATCCCATAGCACCACTGTTGCATTGTTCCTCTGCTCGACGCCACTGCACTATTTCGTTGCAACATTGTTGTGACTTCGCACTACTCGAACCATTTCGTTGAGGTATTTCCTCTGGTTGCTTCTACAGACCCTTTTTCTCTGGCATGAACCACTGAAATTGAAATCCTTGAATTCTTTATGTTTTATGAACATGTGTGTCTGATTCCTCTATGTGAGTCTTCTTTTTGCAGTAACACCATGTTTAGAGGTGGAATTTTGTGACCACTTTCAAGTGGAATACTGAAATTGGTTAAAAACTGAGTTTTGGTTTTTGATTATTTGTTTTTTTCCTGTTTTGATTATTAGAATGCTAGGACAAATAATATAACCCTTATAAGTAACAATCGTGTCTATTCTAGCCACGAAAACTCAACCGCTTTGGACATTCACATTTTTTCCCAAGTGTGATGGATATGTGTTATATTAAAGAACACTATCATAGGGATCATGGATTTTTCTTTTTTGTTTTCAATTTCAATTGGAAAAATATTGAAATAATCTTTAAATTATACACATATTTTTTTATATTTATTTCTCTTATTTTTCTCTTCACCACATAGCTAAGTTATAATAACAAAGGGTAAAGGAATCGGAGGATATCCGGATAAGTAGTGACACACATACTTGCAAAATAAATATACCAATTAATGGTTCCACTTATATTAGTCCGCAAATAATTTCATAATAATGAAAGATCGACCAAATACCCAATTAAGGGTGAAATCAAAGAAAAAGTAATGGGTGATGCGAAATTAAGCAGAGATATATAGGCACCGGTTGTGACTGAATAGGAGATGATATAACATGCACGAATCCATGAAAACTAACCTACTAACAACACAAAGCACTTTCTATAGAATAAATAAACAAACACACCCCTGCTGCAGCTGAGAATCTGAGAATATATACGAGGGAAAGAGAGATTTATATACTAGACTCGATTTGATTTATCTACCAATTAATACACTCCATCGTAAATCTCATGGTCAACTTTTCGATGGAAAATAATTACTATATAATAACAAAAGAATAATAGTTACAAGATTAACTTGATGATTGAAAAGAATATTTAAGGTTAAAGAAAGAAGAAATGAAAGATCCTGAATTTGAATTTCCTTATTAATATTCTAAAAAGAAACTAACAACTAAATATATTTTATAGATAAAAAAATATGAAAATGATAATCGATCGTCAAAAGTAATTTAATAATGCTAACAAAGAACAAAAACTGCAGTACTATTGAATATATTTCATTATCACTAAGCATATTTTTAATTTTTAGGACAAAATAGTCATATTAAGTTGATTGTAATTTTATGTAACAAGTAGTATTAGATGGATTAAGCAGTATATAAATTGAGTATTATTGTAGTAATCAATTTAGACATAAGTCTTAAAAAACAGATTGGATGAAACTCGCCAGTTCAGTTAATTTCAAAATCGGTGAATTAGCTCATTGTTATGATTGAATATAGAACCAACTTGATAGGGCCGTGTTTAAAAAATTTAAGGTCTAAGACATATTTTATATTTGTGTCTTATTCTAATATGATTTATCACTTTTCATTTTATTCTTTTAACTTTTTTATGTTCAAAATTGTTAATTAAAATTTAACAATCATGCAACTTCAAGTTTTCAATATATCTCATTTAATAGTAATTCATTTAACTACTATCTTGCAAGAAGAGTAGTTTATCAGAAGTTGTAAAAATAATTCATATTTCAAAAAAGAGTTATTATTATAATTATATATAGAGAGAGATAATTATCTTTTTCTTCAATAATATTTTAAAATGTATTTAAGATAAAAATGATAATGTTTATGAAAAATAGTAAAATATTTTAAATAAATAAATTTTCAATTGTATGTTTATAAACTAATAGTTTGGAAGGAGGACTTCAGCTCATTGGCCTTGCCATATATAGCCACGGCTCTGCAACATGATCAAATCTTATCCAACATTTCAAATCTCATGTAGCTGTTCCGTGTGTTGAAATTGGCCACATCATCATTTCTAATTTGGAGTGCAAGGTGGGTGGGCCAAAGGCATGTAAATATATAAGGTTGGGAAACCTTGGGTAGAAGTTATTTTGTGGATTCTGCTTTGTAATTGCAGGAATAAATGTTGCATATCTCTTGTATTTTGTTTACTTTCTCTATTACATACATTGGCCATGTCTTATGCTTATGATGATTTTCAATAATATTACTATTTCTGCTTCAAAATAAATATTATCCTACATTTTATATAAATAAAAAAACTAATAATTTATTATTACAAAAGGGACTTCAAAGACGATTCTTTAAGTCATTCAAAAACGATTCCTGAACCGTCTTTGTAACCAACTTTGTAGAAAGTGTTGACTTTTTACGATAATTTTTAAAATCGTCTTAGAATCTTGATTTCTAAGTCGGTTCTTCCTGAAACTGTCTTAGAACGACTTTTTTAAAAATAAAAAAATAAAAAAATTGAAGATTCGAAAATAGTTATTTAAAAAATCATCTTAAAATAAGTGCACTTTTTTTTTGAAGACCTTCTAAGACGATTTTAATTTAAAAATCATTTTAAAAAAAGTTAATTTTTTTTAAAAAAATATATTATAAAAACTTCTTTCTAAGATTGTTCTTAGGATAATCGACTTAAAATGTCAAAATTTTCTTAAAAATCATCTTAGAAATAAGTTTTTTTAAAAATAAATTTAAATTAAGATAATTTTCCTTAGAATCATCTTAGTTAAAGGTATTTTTTTTAAATTAAATAAATTTAAATTAAGACAGTTTTTCCAAAAAATCATCTTAATTTAAATTTATTTAATTATTATAAAAATTAATAAAATTATCATATATTACATTATTAAGAAAAGTTATTTCTCTGTACTAAATATTTTTATTTCTATAACTATGCTATGGTATAAATTAGACTAACAGAATTATTATTGGAGTTTTAATTAAACTTTCTAAGAACATGCTGTCTTTACCAATGAACATCAACGTGATATATGAAGTAGTAGGAATTTGACAAAGTGGAATAGCCAGTTATTGGGAATAAATGGGACAGGAAACCTATAAATAATAATGCTAAACAACTTTAACTTCAAATGAGAGAGAAAAACCATGGGGACATATATAATATCATATACACACAGAAAAACAAAGATGACAATGATAGGCAGGTAAAGAAATACATAACTTACGACCAACAATGGCTAGTAAAATAAGATCATCCTTGGGTAAAGACCAATGAGAAAGTAGTTCTTCATTAATTGGAACTTTCTCCTTTTCATAGAATCAGTTGAGACATCCCAATTGTCCTATTTCCTAAATTCCTTAGTTCCTTGTATATTCAGGTCTCATTGCTTGTATGGTAGGAAATTCTGGGTTCTTGCTATATCTTAGAATTGGGATTGAGCCTACCTCAAACCTATTTGAAAAATCATATTAAGCATCAACCGTAGATTCTATATTGGACCCAATGTGGGATTCACTGACGGTTTTTTCTAAAATATGGTAACTACAAAAGTTAAGAAAAATTGATAATAAAAAAACAAGAATAATGACAAATTTATCTGCAATGTGAAATGCAATCAATGATAAAACATATCCATTATGACAGTAAAAAAAAAAATATATTGATACCAACACCAGTGACCTATGAAAACAAATAAACAAAGAAAAAGTAAAAATAATATATTGAATTATTGAGAGAACTTTGGTAAAAGTAAATCAATATTTTGTTGACTCCAAATTCTATTTGCATCAGGTGTTTTAATAATTGAATTCAACTTGGGGAACAAAATCCTTTAAGAATAGCAAGCACACATAAAGCAAATAATCAACATTATTTTCAAAAAATACAATGGAACATATTCTCTATGCAAACTAAAACCAAGGCAAACTACAATTACAAATATGAAAAGAAAAAGTCTAAATTACCAGCATAGTGCCACTGCCATCTGCAACGTTACATCCAGACATCAGAAAAGGATCCTTAGAATCCTTATGGACCTGCAACAAACAAAATAGGTAACAGAAAAGGAAAAAAAATCCAATTTCCCAGGAGATAGAAATAAATACTTACAATTTTGCTCTCCCCAGTCATACTTGATTCATCAATTGCAAGAGAGTGGCCAATGATTAGAATTCCATCAGCAGGAACCTAGAAATAGTAGAAAAGAACTTAATAACAAAGAGAAAATACAGTCAAAAAGTATGATAAGAAAAAACAATAATAGAAAAAGATCAAGTACCTGGTTACCAATATTAAGGGGTATAACATCCCCAACAACAATATCATATATAGATATCTCAACCGTTCTACCACCTCTAACAACCTTCTCATGCACAAATCCAAATATAAGTCAATTTATAAGCTGGTTAAATGTTTTCTAACAATTCAATGCTATGAGGCTAACTAAACATATAACAACAAGTTTTGAGATTGATTTTGGGCTCAATATCTCTCTGATGTAACTTTTGAAGAGGATATGGGGAATTAAGCATACATACATCTAACAAATTTAATGTTTCATGCAGTACTAGCTTGTAGGACAAAGCTATCTTGGAACTAAGTCATGAAATTAAGAAATTAAAGTTTTCTAAAATTAAAATTCTCTGAATGAAACAAATGAGAGCACCAGAATTTTTCTTTTTTTCTGCATGAAGCACAAGTTGGTCACACCCTCCAAGCAATAAACAATGAGTTTGACTAAATAGAAAGCAGATTGTGGTCCTTGTCTTTAGGCATTATCTTCTAATTTTCAAAGACATTATAAAAGAAGTCAATAACTGGCATATGCAAAGCAGCTCTAGGCTAAGTAAGAGAGAAAATTTAAGTGCACTTACCTGCATATTACCAATCAGCAATCCGAAAAGAACCAATCCAAGGGTTGCAACAACAATGGCGAACATTATTTCTCCAACAAAAGTGCTAGTAAGAAGACCTTGTCCCAAAGAACTGCACCCAACAATAAGAAACTCATTATGCTCAAGGGACAAAAAGTAAAGGCTTTTAGTGAGTCATGGTCACCCAGATGAGCCATTTTGCTCTATTTGCTAGGGAAGACATCTCATCATTTGCTCAATAATAAGACAAAAATGAAGTAGAGAAGTAGCATTTTGAAGCATATGATTAAATGATGAAGACTATAAATTCCAACTTTCACCTGTCTCGGGCCTTAGTATTTGTAGTTACTCATCTATCCTTCCCATAAACTTGAATATAATCAAGTTTCTTAATAAGCAAAAGAAAAAACTTCAATTAGTTTTTCCTTAATTAGTTTTAAATCCTTGTTCTCAATTACAAATAAAAAATCTTTTTTTCCAAATACAGGAAAAATAGAAAAACTAAAATATTTCAAGAGTAAGGTGATAGTTTAAATGCTAAATGAGTGATCATATTTTGACAATCCAAAATTTCAAGCATTCAATCAACAACTCTCTTTCAATTGATAGAAGGTACCAGCTAACTCCTAAAAACATTAACCAAAATAAAAGAGTATATTTACTTTCTTCATATCATTAATGTAGTACACACATACTTATAGCTTAAAAATTAAAATAGTTGCTTAACAGCCAATCCTGAAATAAACTTTGCATGACTAACATATATATGCTTATACTTGAAGTTTCTAGAACCTAAGAGTAGCAGAGGAATTTACTGTTACTAAAGCAGATCTTTTTAGTTATATAAAAACATATGCCCGCATTTTAGTTTGGCTTGGCTTAAATTATTTGAATCAAGAAAATATAAATCCTATAAGAAACTCATCTTACTTAATTTGCTATTGAAGTTCATATCCCTTGATATATTTTTGATATGTTGGCTTCAGCTAATATTATGTGACATCTAAATTCTAGATTTTGAATCTGTCTCCGTGATGATTTTATTTCATCATCATTGTCATGGAATGTAAGGATGCAATTACTTCTAATTGTTGGTGATTTTATAAATATTTTATACGGTTGAGTGGCATTTACGCGCTCATTATATGGGAAAGTGCTCATTTCATTAGCTGGTGTATAGGGTAAGGATTTTTGCTCTAAAAATATAGAGGAGGAATTTTTATTAAGTAGAAGGAAGAATTCCAGTTAATATATCTAATTTTAGAAGTTTTGTCTTTTGTTCTTTTTACAAATTATTGGACCTTGCATCACAATGTTTAGTTTTATTCGTTGGGTATTATTCCACTTGTAATATTCACTGTCTTACTTTTATATATTTCTTTTTATCTTTATTATAAGATGTAAATAACTAATTTATTAAGATTAAAAAATTTATTAATTTAATTTAGAGAATTAAATTTATCTTAGATTTATATACTTTTTCCTTTAAATTATTCATGTGAACCAAATTAACAAATATTAATGAATTACATAAGTTTCTTTTATCATTATGTCATCCTAGGACTAACTTCAATAACTTTTTATTTATTTATGAAAACATATTTGATATAGGAGAATTTTGGATTAGATCTTATAAAAAAATAAGTTCACTCTTAATTTTGGATTAAATTTATTTATTTTTTAAAAAACATGTTTAATTAAGACAGTTATAAGGAAAATTCTCTTAGTTTAAATTTATTTTATTTTTAAGACGATTCTTATGAAATATAATGCAATGTGATACATGGAAGATAATACTCGCATACATTAGAGGACCTATCGCCATGATTCATGTATTTTATTTCTCATTATGTAAATGATGGAATATGTTAACCAAGTGGGAGAATGTTGGTTTTATTTTGTAACCAACCTTAATTGGTTAACTATATTTATGGATAATCATAACTATTCCTTATGGGTAGTCATAACTATTCCTATGGATAGTCATAACTATTCCTATAGTTAACTACTCTTATCTCAACCGCTGTTAACCGCTGTTAACTTCCCATCATAACCATACACACATAACTACCTTTGATGGAAAGGTCTATATATAGGTTGTATCTTCAATTTCTGTGGTCCCTGAACTCACTCACATATAAAGTGCATATACATCATCCAGTGCAAATTGAGAGAAGAGTTTGGAAGACTCAAGAAATCACTTCACATTGCAGTATTACAACCCAATTCAAGGAGCAATGGCGGGAGGTATTTATATTCTATTTCATTCCGCATTGATCTAATATTATTTGTAAAAATGATTAGATCATTAAGTATATAGAAAATTTTTAACAGTTAGTTCTTATAAATATCGAAGTGTTAGACAATTCATTCATGTATTAAGACAAGAAATGACAAATTAGGAATACCCAAAATTTAATGAGGAGGACTTTCATGTTTGAATATTTGAAAATTATTAGTTGATTTGCTAAATATTATTCCCTGTTGTGCTAGCTTAGCAGCCTCCATCAAATCCAAATTGCCATTCCAAACCCCATCTAATTAAAAGATGATAATATTTATTTATTTTTACTACCAAAGAAGGACACATATCATTTTCATAATTTAAGGCCTTTTTTGTTTATGAACGTGAATAATGGGGAATATTGTAGTTTTCTTTACATATTTATTTTTCATTTTTTTTATCTTACTAAAAAGTAACACTTTAGAATAAAAAATTAATTGGAAATATCTTCTATTTTAATTGATAATTTTTAATGCAATGAATTAATAGGTTTTTATTAGAAAACAATTAAGTTAAAGCTGCTACAAGAAAGTTAACAGCTCCCCTTATCCCAATGGTGACAACACCGCACCTTCAGAGCTCAAATGCAATGTATAACACCGCACCGTAGACCTCAAATGAAATGTTGACGCTACAATAAGTCACTGCACTGTAGTTCAATTCTTCTCTAATCCCACACTGCACCTTCACAAACTTCTCTCTCTACAACTCTTTCTCACCTGCTAGGGTTTCCTTCCATTGCATCTCCATTTCGCAACCTCGTCTTGCAATTCTCCATGGAGGTAACAAGGTTTCGATAACTCCGCTGTGTGCTCTCAATTTTCCCCCTCTTTTATTCCATGCCTTGTTCGTTTTGGAGCGGTGTTGTTTGTTTTGTGTGATTTCAATGTGGTTTTGTTTTTGTAGGGTGTTGTTAGATTTTACACCATATCATTGATGCAGAATTAAGCTTAGCTTAAATTGATGACTTTTGGAAACTTGTTATTTGG
>PYAF01005177.1:54733-91105 GCA_007407185.1 Glycine tomentella
AAAATGTTAAGTTTTATTAAAAAAAATATAAATATGTGGATTTGTTTGAGTTCCTTGTGATTTCTTGCATTGGAGCAAAATATTGAGTGAGTTGCTTAACTGTGACATGGCACCGTGGGGACCACAAAAAGTACTGCAGGGGCCACAAAAAATTGCTTAAGAAACCCAAATGGGTTTCTTGCATTGGAGATGCTCTAAGGACTCTCTTGGGCAATAATTCCCTATCTTGATATATTATGGTAATTTTACTCCAGGTCAAGGGGTGATCCTATGCCAAATAATGACCTCCATCAACACTTATTACTTGGGTTAATTTAGTGCTTGGGTCTGGGTGAATAACTTATGTGGACTGGGCCTACCTTAATTATTGCCCTGGTCCTTATGTAAATTGTTACAAAATGTAATACCTCTATAAGTGTCATGAACGACAATGAGGATATTCTTCCTATTTTGCATTACCATGAACCTATACAAATTACAATCCAATCTTTTCCTTTCATATTAATTATTTCTATAAAACCCTCATTTGAAACAATTGGCAAGTGACTTTCTTGCTATAGCTGGTGTGAATCTAGTTCTCTACTCATGGACGCGTACTCCTTATAGAAGAGGGGTTTGAACTGTTGATCTGCATAGATTATAAGAATAAAATACTGAGATGTTTTATAAATGTTTCAAAGTCCATATGGGATAGTTGTTAATTAACAAGATCAATTGTCCAAGTGTTGATTGATAGCTCATCAGAAAGAGTTTCAATTTGTTGCAGATAAATATGGATAGAAAGTTCTCCTTTATAGTTCGATGAGAAAGCTTTTCGATCCTTAAGAGACCAAGATGCAAGTATGAGGGTCATTGGCATATATTAATTGTCTTCAAAATGTCCACCAAAGCATCTTTAGAGTTTATCTGCAGTCCTACTACAGTATGGTAATGATATAGTGTTAGTGACTAAATTGACAATCAGCTGGTCCGAGCGCATCTAGTGATTAGTGATTACATTATATTCAGGGTTTAAAGGTGGTGCATGCAATTTTAACATGTTTTGAATTGGCAAAATTACCATCAACATAATCTCTATGAGACCTCTTTTGTAGACAAGTACAACCTTTAATTGAACTATCCAAGCATGATAATTAGATAGCTAGAAAGTTTTAAATGAAGTTGAGAGCCACTGTCTAAGAATGAGTGCATGATTGCTGTTGACATCATTTCAAGAGTTTAATTTGTAACAATGATAGTAAGAGAGTTGGAAGTTCAAACGTTAGCATCGGAGGTAGCAGTGGTATCCATATTGAAAATGGATAAGAAAAAATGTAGGTGAAGCAAAGAATCTCTTATTAACATGTCATGAATCTTAAGCTGCATGTTAGATAAAAAAAAGATGATGATTTTCTATTACCTGTCTAAAACGTATAACCAAAAAAACATTATCTGTCTAAAATTTAATACTTCATTAATTTGTTAATTACATTCAATTTATGTGCATCAAAGATTTCTACATGCATGCTGATTTACCGATATATTGCTTGTTACATTGGAATTTTTAAGATGTATTTCACAAATTGAGGAGATTTAGTTTAATTGGTGGTACAAAATGTATGTATTGTTATAAATTTTTTATACTTTTTTATGATTAACGCCAATAAAAAATTATTCCACAGGGTATTGCATTGACTCAAATGATAAGATTAATTAGCATTTCCGTAGACTCTAATCTGTTACCATATAATATTCTTTATGCACATATTTTTTTTTTTTTACCAAACACCCCTTTATTGTCGCTCTACTTTCTTCAAAAAAAGAAATTATGCCCTACTAATATTTTGAAAAGCCACCATCAATTTATATAGACAGCAAGGTAGATAACAAAGATCACTTTTTATACATTCACTTTTATTTTCTTGGGGACAAATTAATATTACGTACAATTTCATTGGTACAAGGAGGGCGTTTTTGAAAATCTGTCTTTTTGCTCCTTTCCATCCCCATCCAAATTTGCCAATAATTCAAGGAGCTATAATAAAGGACAATCCCCTGTTGATTTCTTCTTGTATTAAACTTTGTTCTTTTTTTCCATAGTGGAACTTCACTATTAATGCTCTCATATAATTCTTGATTGTGACCTTCCCGGAAAACACAGAAAGAAGATAGATAGTGACCTTAATTGTTTACTATATAATATATAATACAACTTGACATAGATTTTCATGACTAAATAATTTCTGGTTTGGGCATTATTTGGTGTCTCTCGCTCTCGCTCTTGCACTCTCTTTACATATATACATGGTCCCTACCATCTCTACAAAAGGGAATAATATTAATTAATGGATAATTAAGACCTCCTTGATTCACCTTAATTGAAAAGAAAAGAGAAAAAGAGTCCTAGCTAGTGCAAGGTTTAGTTTTGCTTTCTCTGGCCCGGCTAAGAAAGCGACTATAATCCTCTTAATTAATATTAGGTTACATGCATGGCAATATCATAATTGGTAGATTGAGACTATAGACTTATAGTGGTGGTCAATTTCATATCCATAAGGACACAGTGCATGCCTCTTCAGCCTCTAAGATTGTTCAGAGACACATCCAATTAATTGGCAATCCTATCACGTATATAATTGACTGTTGTTAAGTAAATTATATCTTATTAATTACTTGTATTAAATTTGGTGGGGGCATAAAGAAGATTTAATTTCCATAGAAATACAATCACGCACGCTTATTTCTTCTTTATAGAAATCTAACCATAAGTGATAACGACTTCATTTTATAATATGGATCTCCCGTAAAATACTACGTGCTGTTCCAATGTTGACCATAAAGTTATCAATCATACACAGCCCACCTTATAGCACTCAACGCACCAGAGAGCTAGAGAAATAATGCGTGATATATATACTTTGTGTCCTTGCGTGTTTGCTTTTCAATCAAATATAAGATACGTTAATTAATCTGATTTTTAATTCTTATCATTTATCCACAACTGAAGGTGAACACACAAAAAAAAATTAAAATATATTTTGTCGTGTCTTCATGAATATAAAAATATTTGAAATTTGTTATTTTTTAGTTCGAATTTAGCTTTAAAAAAATCTAAAATTATGGTGAGGACTTTTTACATCGATTATATATATAATCAATGTAAAATTTAACATTTTTAATATCAATTGTGCGTAAAATTGATGTAAAAAAATAATATAAATAGGTTTGGATATTTAAACTTTGCTCAAAACAAAAATAAAATAATACAATTCAATTTTGTAAGGATAAAAAAAGTAATAAAAATTTATTATGGACAAAATTTGAATATTTTTATATTTATGAAAATAAAAAAAATATATTTTTTCATAATTATATATTATTCCTGCTATCAAGTTTGTCTACGATGACGTGTTACTTAATTATTTATGACTTTTTTTTTAATCCCCAAAAAGTAGTGTTTAGGATAATTATTTAAAATGTCTTCAATCATTTTCTGACGAATTTTGGTCACACCATAAATTTGTTTTCCTATTACTTTATTTCATAACATGACCTTCTTCTACTTACTAATCTAATACCCAAAAAATATTCCACTTATCAAGGTAAGGAAGCAAAAGCAAAACCCAACAAAACCAAATAAAATTTAAGTAACCTAAAGCATGAAATAAACTAATTAAAAAGATTAACTCCCGTTCCAGGTTATGTCGAACGCACCACTTGGAGCTCCTCTAGCTCAAACGTCGCCGTTTCCCGAACCATGGTGGAGCACCAGGACGAGAAGGCGAGAGACCACGTGTGCACCTCGTGTGAAACATTTTAGGGAATTGGGGGTTATGATTTTTGACTTGTTACAAATTTTAGGGAAACATTTTCTGGTGGCTACCAAAAAATGGTAAAAGACATTTTATATAATTCCTTGAGCAATTTTTTATGGTTTAATTTAAAAAAAAAAAAGCCACAAATTAAGAGTTACCTCATCTTCTAACGAAGAAATTTAATAGTAGAGACCAAAAATCAATTGTTATTCTAAGTGCATCTTTAGTGTAAGATCTTGAGCTTAAGATCTGATCTTCATTAGATCTTTCAATAAAGGAGTTGAAGAGATTTCCACCATGGAAGATGAGTTCTTGTGGAAGATCTCTTAAGATCAGCACATTGTTCAAAAAAGAATAAAGTTTCTTCATTTTTCTCTCTCCTTAAGATCTCAAAATGAGATCTACCATTAAAGAAAAAATAAAAGAGATCTTTAATCCTATTTGGCACGAGGTCTATAAAAAAGTAGTCTAAGACCTCAATTTAAAAGTAGTCTATCTTTAAAAATTCACTTTTAAACAAAATAATTTTTTTAAAATCACGTTTTCTAAATTAAGTTTGCCGAAGTACATTAAAAAAAATCCATAAGTGAGGGACAATGAATTATAATATATATTTGGACAAATAATGGTACATTTGAAAATGTAAAACAAAATTACGAAGCTTTGATATGTTACATTGTTATTCTAATGAAGAAACCTACTGATGCAATAATGCATTATAAAGAAACCAAACATATCTCTCGAAAAGTGAAGTACAAAATTTGCAAATCCAAAAGAATATTCATGTGCTGCCTTATTTTCCCCTGTAAAGTTGGTTGGCTAAAAACGCAATAAGCTTATCTTCTACCATCTTGACATGTGTATAGAAAATGACCTAAAAAAAATAAAAATAAAGGAAAAGGAAGAATATTAAAGAAAATAATTGTCAATTGAGTAACATAAAAAAGGCACATATTCTCCAGCTTTTGATAAGCAGAAGCATGTGAGTTCCTGTATAGGAATCCTAGATCTAACAGCATTGGTCAATTATTCCAATTTAATTAAGCTAAGTCTAACTCGTTGAATTTTTACACTTTACAAGACTACCCTTTCTAGCTTTCAATTGCATATATAACATTATGTTGGTATGTGTTTTAGTTTAAATGTTAAAAATGGGTGATATTCATAATAAGTATTCAGATGATATAGCTTAATTTAAAATATTGGAGCAGCCTAGAAATCAAATTGCTTAACCCATAAACTATGTCTTTGTGGGTGAAAAAATTAATGACTAAATGTCAGTTGCTTGCATTCAACTACATGCAAGCCTTCAAATTGCCAAGGGAATACTTTTTTTTTTTTCCTTCACTACTTAGATTTCACAAACAATTCTAAAACATGCATGCATGCGTTTCTCTCTTCTATATCAATTCTAATATTTTTTTTTCTTCTTCAAAAGGACAAAGTAAGAAACAAACATAGCCTTGTTGACAACAATTTGCTTTTCCTAAATCTCCTTCTGTTTTCAAAACATGGCTACACTGTGTCTAATTAACTATGATAAGGGAGAAAGAAAGAGGAGATTATTAATTTGTGAGGGGGACCCCTGTGGAGTTTGAATATAGGAATCTCACGAGGCCTTGAAAGTTGGAGTCTTTGGGTGAAGTGTTGGAGGGGTAGAGAATATTCTATTGCCACCACAGTTCAACAACAAAACTCCAAAGATTTAGATTAAACAATGCTACAAAAGAAAACATCATTAGATTATGATTAAGGATTAGGAAAATTAATAGTTAAAGTCAGCTCACAAGGAGACGACTGCTCAAACTTCCAAAAATTCACTGCCTTTGTCAGCTGGCTGTCTCCTTCCATTTTTATAGTAACTTCGTATTCCTTTTTCCCCCTCTTTTGGACCAGCTAGTATATTTGTATTAACTTAAACCCTATCAAGTAATTAAAGACTCTAATAGCAACGGCCAGATTTACTTAAATATAGCCTAAAATATATATTTTTTGGTATCTATAAATATAATTAAATGAAATTTAATTTTTCTATTTCTTTTATTAGTTTCAATCTTTATAAATAATATTTTTAAAAGTATTAGTATATAATTAAAGTGACATTCATAAAAACATATTACATCTCATATGATACCTCATAATAGTTAGACGTGATATAATTAAATACATGTAAAGCTACATGCTACCTCATAATAATTAGACCCGATGTGATATGATTAATTACACGTAAAGTTACCAAGAAGTGGTAATTTAGACTAATTTGAGAATTTAAATTTATATGAAGACCAATTTCTTTTAATAAAAGATTCTCATGACTAAAACTAAATTTAACTATATAAAAATTAAAAATATTTAATACATAAAATAATGAGTTTAGTAAATTAAATTAAATTAAATTTCTTTATCAAATGATGGTATATTTTTCTTATTCTAAAAATACAGGTCAATTAAATTTAAATACTTTTACCCAATAGAAAAGAGAGAATTTTTTTTTTTTTTAAAAAAAGGTGCATAGCGTTGATGGTAAGCAAACTCCTTCCCCCCTTTTTCTTCCTTTTGTGGTGGTGTCATGGTTGAAGATAGTGGAGAAGACTTTTGTTTCATTCATACCTAGCCTCCTCTGCTAATCTTATAGTAGTATATACCTTATTAATAAATGAATTGAAAAGGGTAGATGCAGCTTTATTTAACAACCAATTATTATGTTTTCGCTCTCAGCCTCTCTAAATATTATCACTAGAAAAAACATCATTTTTGCGGTTAATTTAAACCATTATACTAGTCCTCAGGTTAAAACATTTCCAGCTAAGTTAAACCCTTTATTTTAAAAGAAAAAAGAAACTGTACGTTAAAGATGCTGAGAAAAAGCTAAAAGGTATAAAATATCTACCATCCAAAAAATTGCAAGAAAAAAAAGGTAATTATAAGGCTCGCCATATATTTTTCTTTTCCAGCTAAAATAGTAATAGCCAAATCAACGTCTTCGTGGACCTTCAGTTCATGTTAAAAAGTTAATTAATTAGTAAAATATATTCTTCACTGCTTGGTTACATCACACAATGATATGATGATAGTAATAGAGTAATAGTTAATGATAAAAAAAATATATATGCGATATAATAACAACAATAATAAGAATTAAGAACATAGAAACGTGCAACTACTAAAAACCATTATTAATAACGCTAGAAATTTCAGTTCATCATGTGAGACATGGTCATGTTATCATCTGGACGATTATTCCCTTTTTTTGTGTTTATTTCGTCGTTTCCTTTGGAATTTTCCCTTCTCTTGAGAGTTTGAAGAGTGCATGGACACACGTGCATGGCTGTTTTCTAGGAAGAGTTCAAAAACATGAACAGATAGATAGCTGTCGATGTTAAGATGGAAAATTTGCTCTTTCTCTTTCCTTTCAATATCCTTTGGCAAGCAATGGCATTTTACGATATTTTGGTATCTATGATATCAATCTTCATCGATAAATGACGTGCACTTTCGCTTTGACTAGGTTCAAAAGACTCAATATTTTGCCTTTTGTGGAACATGAATGTTTAAATAAAGAAAGGTCTTTGTGACTGGGTAGGCTTCTCTTTCCAAGTCACACTCATCAACACACTTGAGACACAGTGATTTCTCTTTAGGATAGAAATAGGACTTACCTTTGATTTAAATTAAATAGCTGCAGTAGTTAGGGTAGTTCAAACTGTCATATATTAATCTCTTATATATCTTCTAAATGCACCAGTTAATGCTTTTGAACAACCAGTTTAATTTACATAGGCATGATTATACAACTTTATATATAAAAGAGTTTGATGATCATGTACTATAATATAAAATAATTTTATATTATCATTTAATCACAATATAAACCTGTTATACATTATAATACATAAATTATTTTCTCTATATCTTAATTATAAGTATGCCGAAGGTAACTATATTGAAAGTAGCATAAGCTAGCCAGCTAGCTCTGTATTTAGTCACTAGTTAGTCTTAACTCACCAAAATTCTTGTTGAAGAAAAAAGTTTTGGCTCTGAGAAAAGATTTGAAATGTATATTTTGACATCGTAAAGTGTGTAAATTTCGTTGAATGAATAAAAGTAAAACAAACAGATCCTTATAGATGGCAGTGGCTAATTACACTTTTGTTTTCTTTTTCATTTCAATTCATACGGAAATTGAGATATCTAAAGAAAATTGTATTATTATTTTGGCGTATATAGAGAAAACCAAAAATAGTATGTGAAACAAATTTTTGCTAAGTCAATGAAATTAAAAGAAAAAACTAATGTTTCTTTCAAACCAACAACAAAATTTTAACACCTGTCAGGCTGTCATGCCTCATTAACATGGCTTCACTAGAAATTAATTTTGATGGATTCGAATTTTACAATAAGATCTAGAGTATTGTTATAACAAAATTCTATGTTTTTTTATTCTTTCAAAATTTATATCTTTTTTAGTAACTATGTATTAATAATATTTTTTTACTTAATTGATAACATTTTGTATATAATATGATATAGTATTCATATTGATATTATTTGTTTTGAAATAAGTACTATAAAATATACTTTTTAATTTCATACTTTATTAAATTTATTATTTAATTATATAATGTTTATATATATATATATGTATATATATATATATTATAAAAATGTTATTTATTAACAGGCAAAAATGCCAAATGTTAGGAATGTCTTTATTTAGTATAATTAATAATTAATATTTGTTTAATACAAAATTAACTATTAATACAAATATTATACATTATATTAATATTTGATTTAATATTATATATCAATAATATTCTATACCAATAAAATAATTTGTTTGTATATCTTATTATAATACTATTAATAATAAACTTGTAATGTTTAAAACAATGGTTTAATTATAACTTCTGCCAAAAAAATAGTTTTATTTTTATTAGACAAATCTATATTAATAAATTCCGATCAATACTAAATTTTTAGTAAATGACGTTTGTTTTAGTTTGTTGTTAAAAAAAAAAAAAAAAAAGAAGAAGCTAAAAGATACCTTTACCAAAAAGAAAAGTTTGAAACTAGTGAAACATAAATTTGGAATGATTAGGATGGGAAGCTTCGATGGTCACATGTACACAACTAGCTAAAGCGATGAAATACCATATATGTTGCTTCAATGTTTTTCTACTTTCTAGCTAATTGAGTATTACTATACCGCAGTACATACACTTTAGTTTTCAATACACACATATAGTAACAGCATAGGATTTCTTACTATAAAATAAACAAACCAGCTACCAGAAAAGGTTATTGGATGAGAAAGGATTAAAATAATAAAGAAAACATAACACAACAACAATTATGGGATAATCATTCCATATGGAGATTAACTTTCTTCCGACCTCATCATATGTGTCATCATACAACTTTGATTCACTTCTTTACCCTTTCTTTTCCCCCCCCCCCCCCCCCCCCCTCCTTTATCTCTCTCTTTCTCCTTTAACTTTTCACTGCCTCTCACAGCATCTTGAGTTTATTTTATTTTATTTTATTCCACCTCAAAAGTAGATAATTAAATCAACTGAAACATGAGAGAGAGATCCCATCTTGCATATACCACTTTGTGCTGTTTAGGGTTGGAGGCATATATAATTAACAAGGCTACCTGCCCATTCTCTTGGGTTTTTCTTAATTCAGCCACTAATACTTCTTCCCTCACTGAACTCTTTATGTGAGTTTCTTATTGAAATTTGAGTCAAGCTTAGAATCTGGGACACAGTTTTAAAGAGGCTAAGAAAGATGGATGAAGGAAAAATCATCAAACATACTGCTTTCCCTCAGAACCTAACTGCGTCTGTTGCATCTAATGATCATAACAAACCTCCTCCTGTTTTGAAGAGGAAAAGAAACCTCCCAGGAAACCCAGGCATGCTTGTTTCTTTCATCTTAGATTCTCTATTTTCTCTTCATCAATATCTCTTATATATATATATATATATATATATATATATATATATATATATAAGCTTTATTATTATATATAGGTATCACTACTAGAAAAATTAAAATTAATAATGAAACAATTTATATATATGTAAATTTTAGAAAAATTAATATCACTCAATTTTTTGTGACTTAGTATTACTAATGAAAAAGAAATTTTGTTGTAACATATTTTGTCATAAATTCTTTATGTTTTTGGTAGTGTATATTCAAAGCTAACATGCTTTCTCATCAAGAGAAAAGAAAGAAAAAAAGTTACCAAAGATTTAATATGTGAATCTTTTTTTTTTTCCTATGTGCACAGATCCTGAAGCAGAAGTCATAGCCTTATCACCAAAGACCCTGATGGCTACAAACAGATTCTTGTGTGAAACTTGTGGGAAGGGTTTCCAAAGGGATCAAAATCTCCAACTCCATCGACGTGGACACAACCTTCCATGGAAGCTTAAGCAGAGAACGGGGAAAGAAGCAAGAAAAAGGGTTTATGTGTGTCCTGAGAAGAGTTGTGTCCACCATGACCCTTCAAGGGCTCTTGGAGACTTAACTGGGATTAAAAAGCACTTCTGCAGAAAGCACGGTGAGAAGAAGTGGAAGTGCGAGAAGTGCTCGAAGCGATATGCTGTGCAGTCAGATTGGAAAGCACACTCCAAGACCTGTGGCACCAGAGAATACAAATGTGACTGTGGAACTATCTTTTCAAGGTAACTAATTATTAACCTATTCATCTGAGTTACATATTTGCTCATGACATAACTCTCTTACCAATCTTATAGCAACAAGTTATTTTGTTTTGCAAAAGTGGTATAACTTGACCTTGAGTCCTAGATTATATATAGTGGTATAGAAACAACAACTCTAACTCAAAGGATTAATTAGTCTTTGGCTTTGGGTCGATGAATATTGGGTTCACAAGAAAAGAAAAGAAAAAAAAAAAAAAAACTCTCTTTCGCTAGGTTTATTCTGACTATTTGGCTTTCAGAGAAAAAAGAGAGAATATCGAGACTTAGTTCAAACAAAGATTTGAAAGAAGCCAGTGCCACACAAGTTTTTGATAAGCCTTTTTGGCAACCTTAGCCCTAAACGACAAAAGTTCTTAGTTTGGAATTATCTTAATTATAGTTACCTATTATGTGATTATTAATTCAGATTTTCCTTGGTATATATAGTTTTAGGCTGTAACCCCTATAGGCTAGTTATTAATTAGTATCGTACAAGTCATAATGTCTTAGTCATGTTACCATGTTACTCATGTTTGGACTTTTGTTGAGCTAATGTTACAGGCGTACGTTTGTCTTCACCTTAGTACGAATAATGCATTAAAATCCAAAAGTAACAACTTGTTACCAAGAAGCAAATAACATTATTTGAGTGATTAGGAAGAGGGAAACAAACATATTTGAAGTAAGTTTTATGTCTACACGAATTCCAATGCAGCAAAATGGAGAAGCAACATTTTATTACTATCAATTATAAATTACACATTACATAACCTTTGATTGTGTGTTTAATATTTTTCTACAAATTGTCTAGCAACTAAATAATTTACTTTGTTATTTATTAAATACTTGAGAAATCATATTAACAGAAAATTAAACACACTTTGAGTGGTTGTTAAACTGATAAACAAACACACATAATTTAGACTTCTTAAATGTATACATGTTTCTTTAGATTATTGTTATGATTATTATATATTATTAAAATTATTATTATTATTATTATTATTATGCTAATGATTTGTCAATACTTTTGGTTGAGCAGGAGAGACAGCTTCATCACACATAGGGCCTTCTGTGATGCATTGGCAGAAGAAACAGCTAGGGTAAATGCAGCCTCAGACATAAACACATCCTTAGGGGGCAACAACATTGGTTACAACATAATGGGAACATCCCTAGGCCCTAACATGGCAACCCATTTCCCTTCAATTTTCAAGCCAGTTTCAAGCACTGATGAAACAAGTAACCAAACCTCAACGGGACTACCCCTTTGGATGGGTCAAATAACATCTTCTCAGGCTCAAGAAACAATAATGGTCAACACAAATTTGCGTGAGATTCATCAACTTGGTTCTGCCACAAGCTCATCATCAGGAACAATATATGATGGCAACTCAATTCTCCAATGCTCAAATCTTCCACCTTCTAATAACTATCAACTAAGTTGGGTGTTTGGAACTAAAATTTCCAATAACAGTAACAACCAAGAGTTAACAACTAGCACTACTACTTCACTTCCTCTAGGAAACACAAGTGCTATTCCTTCTTTGTATAGTTCCCAACACCAACCTCAACATCAACAAGCATGTCCATCAGCAAACATGTCAGCCACAGCTTTGTTGCAAAAAGCTGCTCAAATTGGAGCAACCTCAAGTGACCCTTCATGGCTTGGGAGCATAGGTTTGAAATGTGGTAACAACAGCCAAGGTCAAGATGGTAATAATAATAACAAGTATAGTGGCATGTACGGCTCAAGCTTGGTGCTCACAACCACTCTTGGGAGTGAAGCAGATAACTCTGGATGTGAATTGTCACAAATGCACCCTCACAAACGTAGACACGTGCTCAATGAAGAAAGTGGAGGGGGGCAAACTAGGGATTTCCTTGGTGTTGGTGTGCAAAACCATTTTCCACACTTCATCAACCAAGGGGTGGACTTGATTTGAAGATATGAGTTCAATGAAAATTGATTTTTTCCACACTCATTTGAGAATCTACACATTGGAAGGAGGACCAAGAGAGTGATAATGTGATGAAGAAAAGGAAAAAAGAGATAGAGAAATGTGTAACTAAATTAATTAAGTGTAAAATTGGAGTGTGAAAAAATCTTTTAAGTTCATATTAATTGTGAAATTTAAATTAAATGTCTTGCTTTTCCTTATATATTTTCTTTCTCTATGTGAAATGGGAAAATAACAATAAAAGCAAAGGTGGATGGAGTTGAAGTTGAAATTGGAGGAACAGAATTTAGTATCTGGAAACTTTGCAGAGAGGAAAAGGTGGGAATTAAGTGCTTGAGGAGGGCTAAAAAGTTTGCTGTTAGAAAAACTGTTGAAGGGTTGAAAGGAGAGAGAGATCCATGCATATTCTTTTGAATGCTGAAAGCTGACCCCTTTAAAAAAATGGTGGCTTTAATTAATTTTTGATAAAAGGGTGGGACGGTTGTGGAGTAGTGGGGGCAAAGTAAAGGACAAGCTTTGGAGTCCATTATTATTGCACAGTTGTTTCATTTCATCTGTGTTGTGGTTCATGTCTTTGTCAAAATGCGCTTAAAAGGAGAATTTCCAGTGACAAAAAAGCATCATTCTAGTACAAATAGGCTTTTAGCTTATAGGTTAAAATAAATTAATGTACCCCTTTTCGTTCACCCTGCAATGCATATTTGTAGTGTGACCAGATTGGCTAAGTTTTCTAAGCATGCGGAAAAATGGAGCTAAGAAGATCGAGGCACATTATATTATCTGTTTATTATTATTACAAGTTTTTCTCTTCATTTTCAATTATTTGCTTTTTCTTTGTTCCCATCCCCTCCTCCTCTTTCCATGCACTCAGCGGAAAGTGCGGTAATATGCCTTTTTCATTAGTCTTTAGGGTTAATTATTATATATCGGTTGTATTTTTTAAGTGAAACTTTTAAAATAATAATTTTATTAGAATTTTCTCATACATGAGATAGCATAAAAGAGTTTTAGATAATAAATATATATACCTAAATATATTCTTAATGGATATATCTTGTTGTAGTACACAGTGAAAATAAAAGAAATTAAGAACCCACCACGTAACATAAGTAGTTAGTAGTTTAGATCTTTAAGTATATGATAGAAGTTTGATTATTGGCTATTTGAATAGAGTAATGCACTTGTAAGAAATATATTGCCCCTTAACTAAAAATCCTCCAAAAAACAAATGGACGAGCTACCAGTGGGCATAAGTTAATGACTAGCCCTCTGTACATTTGACAAGAAACAAAATTAGAAAATAGGGAGAAATATTAATTTTTAATTAAAGAGAAACTAGAATGAAAAAAAAAATTATGTTTAAAATTCAATTTTTTATTTTAATATATAGCTATTCACCTTCCTTGGCTTGCTTAACACAAGTGTGTGATTTAACCTTCACGGACCACTTCAATACCCTGCAAGTTTAGGCTCGAAAACAACAAGCAAGGGATTGAGCTAGCTTTCGAAAGCCCTTTCCCCTTACTCTAACAAGTAAGCAAACTTCACATTAAACCTTTCGCTGTTTTGGGTAATGTTTTGTGAACACTCATATGTATCTATTAATATATCCAGAAAGATAAACAAAACTAGAAAAGTAGTACTAGAGAAATGGACAAAGATGGAAATATCACACAAGTGTTTACTATAAGAAAAATATCTATGCATCATTAGTACTCATTAGACTGATGGATTTAACAGTGACCACTATATATATTCAGTTGGTTGCATTTTATCAATCAAAATGTAAAGTATTAGGGGGAAAGTAAAAGGGAAGCCATATTCTCCAGTTTTGACGGCCGTACCCTCTGCTCTATGATTTTGCTTTTACTTTTCCCTACGTTATGGCTTGTAGGGTGGGACAAGTTATCAAATGATTGTTCACGAGTATACCACAAAATCTATTTAATCCAAAATATAGAAAATATTTGAAGATTTGCAAAATGATAAGATGAGTATATATAAGGAATATGTGTCGATCGAATGATTGTTGCCATTAGTCTAGGTTGTAAAAGCTTCTTCATGTCACGATTCACATACATTTTTCATTTGATCTGACAACAGCAATTATGAGTTTGGCCTGTGGGTACGTACCAATTAAAATTTGTGTATGAAAGATATCTTATTAATAAATAAAGTTTAGCTTGTAATTTTTATGTTTCAAAGGAATAAGAAATTTGATTAAGACTGTTCGCTACATTTTTTATTTTTTCACTACTACAACTTTTTTCAACTATGAGGACACTTCACAGTTATGGTTTTGAACATAAAAAAGAAAGCCATTTTAATTAAGGTGGCATGTGTCTTTACCCACGTACACTGCACAAGTTGACAAAGTTTAGTGTTTGAAACAATGACTTTTTTTATTCAATGGGTAAATAAATATTTAGTATATATGTTGCAATTATAATTAGTAATATTGAAAAAAAAATTATAATATTCGAAAGAGAAACTTTGGTAAAAAAAGAGAGTTTAAATTCATTATATACTATGAAATTTTATTAATTAAACTTGTTATATGGATAAAAACTTTAATACCTTTAGACAAAAATATTAGTAACCTTAGCTTGTCCTTGGGTAATAAAATAAATGGGTCGGGTTTCTAGGATTCAACTTAGAATAAACTGGTAAATAGAATGAAAATGGTTCTTCAAAACAAGAAATTGACTTATAGTGACACACAAAAATTGTCAATACAAGTTAAAAATCTATAGGTACTGCCAATTTGATATTTTTAATTGTTACTATAATCTTAATGTCATTATGAGGATTTTTTTAATTGTCACAATAATTAATGATAAAGAGAAATATCATAAAAAGAGGGTTGAATTCTGATTTTTTTAAAAATTTAAGCCTTTTTGCAAGCAAATAAAGTTATCGTCTTAATGAAAACCTTGTAAGATAGATAACAGATTTTCAAAAAGAACACATTCAGATGATGAAATCAGATTTTGTAAAACAAAAGAGTTTTTCAAATTCAAATCCTAGGTTAATTAAAGCAGAAGAAAGATAAACAAATATTAGACACGAGAAATTATATGAATTTGTCTCTACCAGTAAGACTACGTACAGTTTTTGACAAATCACCGAATTTCACTAACTTTTTAAAAGTTTTAAGTATTCTGTCATGACTACTTCTGGCTCTTACAAATCTAGTTATACTCCAAGTTGGTGCAATCCAGTATTTTATGCCCTACCAATCCACCATTGGCTCTACACAAATTAGAAAAATTAGTTGTTGTTTGTGTTTGCACAAAGACTAACTCAGTGTCTTATAGATGAATATATAATTTTAGCACTTAGTCTAATCTCCCAAGATGTTCAAAATATTTTGAGAACTTTTCTAAATTTTACAAGAATTTATAAATAACTTTTTACATAAGGAATTCAAATGAATGTGTGTAAGTTTAGAAACCTATTTCTTCAAAACTTCTAGTATTTATAGACAAAGGCGAAGGGAGTTGGGGGTGACTATAAGAGCCATGACCCCCTTAAGTTTTTAAATTTTTGCAATATTATATATATATATATAATTATTTGCGACCTCCTCTTCTTAATTCTCTTTAGTGCTTTTTTATTAAAATATTTTATCTAAAAGTAAAAATTTTCTTCATTTTTTATTTTCCTCTTTTTTGACAATTATATTTAATTTCTCATATACTCTTCCAGCTTCTACAAGATGATAAGCTTTTTTCATTGTTGTTATTCTTCCTACTTTGTGTTATGAGTTTCTTTTAGTATGCTTCTAACATTTCTCATCTTGCATTTTTTATCCGAGTGATTTTTTTTTATTGTCTAAATATTTAATTATAATTATTGGTTTTCCAATTGCATTCCAAATATACGCTAATTTTTCTTGCATCTTGTACATTCTTTATTTTTAATGTGAATCAAAGGTTTTTAATTGCATTCCCTTATTGTGAACATTTTTTTTCTATTTTTTTGCATTCTTATTATCTTTCTTTAATATTAATTAGACTATTGCGGTAGTGATAAGATTAGGCATCCCACTCAAAACTCCACACATGTACTTAAGCTATAATTAAATACTTTTTTTGTTCCTATTTATAAGATTCAATGACCTAACTTACTAAGATTAAAAAAATGATTAATTTAGTTAATAGAAATGTATTTGTCCTAATTCTTTTCTTCAAAACGTCATTGTTATTAATACTCATCACTCTATTATAATTGTTTGATATATAGTACAATTAATTAGAGATATTTTAGTATAAAAATAATTAATGCAATAAAAATTATGAATTGGATCATGTAAAATAGAATAAACATCACTCTTAATTTGAGTCATATAAATAGGAATGAAAGGGAGTTATGAAATACTTAAAATAATTTAGTCTCTTTCGTAAAATAATTAACTTATAGAAAAATCAGTTTTACACAAATAAAACAATTGGTTTCTTTTAGTAATGTTTTTTGTTTTAGATTTATAATTTCTATTTTTTTAATAATACATCTATACTTAGTTAACTTATCTAAACATTTATGCATTTATCATGTGTAATTTATTCGATCAAGTATTTTCTAAGACTATTTCATATGTGACTCAAATATTTATTTTTGAAATATTTTATATAATATTCTTCAACTATAATAAAATTTTCTTTTCACTTAATTAAATATTTTTTTTTTTACTTTCTTCTCATTTTACTATAGGTCTTTGGAAGCTTGTGTGTTGGTCACACTTGTTGATTAGTATCTCTCCTATGTCACAACACAGTCCCGTAAGAAAATATTAGTTACATATATATTAATTTTTTTTTTATAAATGTAATAATGTAAAATTTTAAATATTTTTTAGTTATGATTTTTTTTATATTGCCCCCCTTATATAAAAATCTTGGCTCTGCCCCTGTTTATAAACATTCATTTTCAAGTGTCCATTGTCCCACAACGAATAAATTTCTTCATTAAGTTTTGTCTGATGCTTATGGTTGAAATATTTAATACTTGCATTATATGTATGTCGTTCCTAATGTAATGAATCACTATGATTGGCTTTTGTGTAGAACACTTTAGCAGAAAATAACTTCCCTTTGGTCAGAGCAGGTTTGCACTATAGAATGTGTCTTTTGATGAAAATGGTGACTTTTAGATCTTAAACTTTGATCATTTATTTTTCATAAGTTTCGACAAATCCTAAAAGAATATATCTACAAGATGAATTTCAGTCACATAGTATTAAATGAAGTTTTAAATATCATCTCTTAAATATTGTTAGATCGTAACTTTAGCTCACTATTATTTGATACTTCAAAGACATACTTATGAAGCATGCATATTGCATAAAATGCAACTTTTAACATTTATATTTAATTACATCTAATCAAAATAATTAAAAGTCTTGATTCATCTTAAGATATAATTTTTTTTTACTTAACATTAATTATAATTTAGTGTATCTCTTTCAACATGTATATAGGTAAAAGTTAGTGACTTATTCTTACAATATTTAGCAACGAGTAAAAATTGATATTAGTAAAAAAAATGTATACGCATGATTATTTTTAATATTAATTACATAATTTTTTTATAATATTAGTTAATATCCAAGATGGAGTATCCTTTAGGGAAATATGATGCTTACAACAAGATTCATTAAAATAAATCAGAAGTGCAATATGGGATTGTGAGGTAGCAAGAGCCTTAAATCAAAGGGTTATAACTTCTAGTTTATCGAATCCTTTGGTCTACCTTAAAACCTGATATTTAGAGAGTTCTGGGGGAGTTCCATGACAATGACTCAATGAGGTAATTCCCTAAAGGGGAAAATCCATCTTTCATCATCAAGATCCCCTAAAACTGATAATGCACATAGTTTAGGGAGAATATAGACATACTTATGTCATCGAGTATATGTACAAAATAATTGCAAATATTTTATCCCACAAGTTAAGGATGGTACATGGATAATTGTGACCTCTACTTACATTTTGTAGTATTTTCAGTGCAATTAATATTATATGATATCTGTTGTGCTTTTGAGTTATGTTTGTTCTAAATTTCGTTAAATTTTCAATAAATGCTTCTTTTGTTTAGATTTTTAATTTATTGCTTTTTACACTTGATCATTGGTTGTTTAATTTGTAGGAAATTTGTTAAGTATCAGTTTGGGAAAGAGTTAAAGAGCATTGTCACCCAATACAGAAAAAAAAAAATTAGATTCACTGACTTGGCTTAAGTGACCCCCTAAATGGGAGCTTGCTTAAGCTAGCCGTTGAGAGAAGAAATTTGTTGCAGACTAATCACGCTTAAGTGTCCCCTTCCCCCATTTAGTGACCGCTTAATCGCAACCTTGAAAAGATAATGAGCCATTGGCTTAAACGTGTTCCCATTTAGGGTTTGCTTAAGCGCATTTTAATGAAGAAACATATGCATGAAAATTTCATTAGCTATAAAAGGGAACCTCTGACACATGAAGAAGGATTCTGAAACTGTGATTTTTTACGCTTAGGACAAAGATCACGTTTTGTGACTGCTTATATGCTCAAAGCTTCTCATTGAATCATTCCTCCATCAGATTCTTTATCATTCATGGTTATGAGTAGTTAATTTTATATTCGTTGGGGTTTAATGAAATTAGACTATTACATGTCTACATCCATGTAATTACGTTTTATTCTTATTGTTATACAACAAGAATACAAGATTCTGTGATTTTGGGACTTAAGGGTCTTGGGAATACTCTTGTTAATTGGGGTGCTGAGATAGATTTTCGGACTTGAGGCTGTCAGCTTCTTTTTGGTGGGTTTGTAGCACCATGTGTTATTCTCTATTTCTCTTTGTGGTGGCGCATCTTGTGCTTATACTAATATATATTTTTGCTTATAAAAGATTATCTATAAAAAAGAATCACAAAATTATTATTTATATAATTTTTCCATATCACATTTCTAGTTTGATATAGAACAAAAGCTGGTTTTCAAGTCTATGGAGAAGTTTTGACAAGGGGAATTGGGAAGTGACAATTAAATCGATCAGACAACAATATATGGATAATTTTAAATTGCTTCATGAATACGATATCACAATAACTAATTAATGTTAACCTTATTATTTTGGGAAGGAGAAATGAGAATAAAAAATAAGAATTAACAGTAGCAATAAATACAAATTAAAAATAAATATCAATTATAAAAAAAAAAAAAAACTGGTACATACTTCATAAAAATGTCATGATGACTAAAAATTACAAAAACAAATCACTAATTAACATGTTAGAGAACAAACCTTATAAAACAATATTCAAAATTAAATGAAATCAAATACAAATCTTAATAATTTATAAAGTTCAATATGTGATCATGTCTCTTAACATAATATCATGTTTTAAAGAGAATATTTTGAAAATTATATATAATATGGAAATATAGGAGAATTGTTTATTTTAATCAATATTCGTTATCAAATCCTATATCAATTTTGTGTGTTTGGTTCTAGCGGCATTTAAAAATTGATTTTAAGTTTAAAATTGATTTTTGAATAATTTTAATGAATTTAGTTTCACTTTAGAGAAAAAATTAAAATTGATTCTAGATTAAAATAATTTTTGCATTGAATCTAAAATTTTATACTTAATTTTATTTTTAACTTAATTTTATAATAAAATATCCAAACATAAATCACATCATTCAATTTAAAATCAATTTTGTCAACACTCATATAAGTAACACTAAATAGAAACAAACAAAAGCTGTTGTCGCTTGGTGTTCACTTCTCAACTTCTCAACATGACGAATAGATCTAGAAATATTCAAAAAACAGGAACAAATGGCCACACGTACTTTTGGGAATTCGTGTTCATTGGTGCAAGTCCTTTAGACCTGTTTTTATTTGTAACAAACGTGCCAAATTCGTCATCTTAATTAGAAACCATATTTCGTTCTTTGATTGACAAGAAGAAAAAAATCTCGTCAAACTCTTCGGCCTTCAATATTGATTCAGTCTCACTTCATATTGCAAAATAAAAAAGCAAAAAAATATTTCAACTTGGACACAACTTTGTTACCCCATCCTATATATACACGCATGCACCTTTCATCTTTTGCACTTAGCACACTACTCCTTAACTACTTCTTGGATCATAATTAATAACTCAACTTATTTTGTCTCATTATGATAGCTTTTCTAGATGGAAGCTAAAAGTAAGTCATGGGTAGTTCTACCTTTTCTTCTATTGTTGGTTGCAAATTTCATGCAACAATGTGTCCATGGAGAATCGCAAGTGCCTTGCATTTTTATCTTTGGGGACTCTCTGTCTGACAATGGAAATAACAACAACCTCCGAACAACTACAAAGTCCAATTACAAACCATATGGCATCGACTTCCCAACAGGCCCAACTGGAAGATTTACCAATGGACAAACGTCTATTGACCTAATTGGTAACATTTTTTTTTGTCTGCAAAATATATTTTGTATTAAAAGTCAGACTATTGTATTCTGCACTTTCATCATTACATCTTGTATATCACATATATTGCACTCCGAATTATTCCAAAATGCATTGGATGGTGCAAGATGCAACAGTGGAAGTGCATAAAAAAAATGCCTTAAAACTGGTACCAGAGCGTGGTACCTACTGCAACTACAGTTTTAACAGGTCAATATAGGTTCATCCACAAATTGTAGATTTAAGGCTCCCCCATGATGTAAATATTGAACTGGTTAGTGCTTATTTATGACAACCATGGTCATAAATATAGCTAGCCCATAACCCACTAAAAACCATTAAATGTTCCATTTAATAACTATTGGCCCGTGATGATCTGGAAGCATAATTCACCATTTATCTCAAGAGTATGATTTTATACATTTTCAATATAAATATTTTTATACTATCAACTATTCATAAATCATACTAATAGATAGTATAAATTTTAATGTTGGTATTATGAAAATCAAATAACTTATCATACTTAACAAATTTTATCGAATGACAGTATAAATAGTCTTTACACTTTCAGTGCATGAATTTTTTTTTTTTTTTACCTATTTGTATCCTTTCCCAATTCTATTAATTTTCTTACACCCCACCCTTTTTATTTGGTTAATTCACTTATTTGCTTTTAACTATTGCAGCTCAACTTCTGGGATTTGAGAATTTCATCCCACCCTTTGCAAACACTAGTGGCTCAGACACACTTAAGGGTGTGAACTATGCATCTGGAGCAGCTGGGATTCGCCCTGAGAGCGGCACACATATGGTATTAATCATATAAATTAATGTTTTGAATAATGTCTAATACTACTTTCTTTAAGAAAAAATACTTTTTATTATTGGTTTAAATTTATTAAATATCACAAAATTTTGTAGGTTTAACTTCTTATTTAATTAATCTTACTCATTATTTTATAACTTTTAATAAATTTTAACTAATAATAAAAATATCAAAAAGAAATGTATTATTAACCATGTTACACTCATAAATCAAATATAACATTTATCTATCTTTCTTTGTTGATTGATCTCTACCTTTAATTGGTTTAGAGAATTTGTTTCAATGCTAAATTATTGTTACACAACGTACGCAGGGTGCCAACATCAATTTGGGAGTACAGATGTTAAATCACCGATTCATGTACTCCACAATTGCTATCAAACTTGGAGGTTTTGTCAAAGCTAAACAGTACCTTAGCAAGTGTTTGTATTACGTTAATATAGGAAGCAATGATTACATAAACAATTACTTCCTTCCCCAGTTTTACCTAACAAGCCGCATCTATACCCCTGACCAATATGCCAACATTCTTATTGCCCAGTTATCTCAGTATATACAGGTATCTTATAATTTTCTATTTGCTTTTCACTTTTTCTCACAAATTCACTTGGGGTTATACTAAATTATAAACTGAAGTTAAACTATATTGGACCAAGTATTTATTAAATTATAGTAGCGTGAGTTTTGGAGGTACTTTCGAGCCTTATAGTTTAAATGGCTATTTTTAGGTCTATTTGAAGGGCTTTTTAGAAGCCTCCTGACTTAAAGTTTAGCTAGGGTTTCAGTGAATAATAAATAATTTCATTTAATAATTAATAAACATAGAACACAAATATTTATTTTATGTTTTTTTAAAATGGCATTAAATGAAACTTCATGCATTATACGCATCTCAAGTCGTCATGTCCAGATTTCATGCTCTCAAATCACAAGAATGACAATTGACCATGATAAATGAAATAACAACATTTATTTAGCCGGCTTTAATTTATTTATTGCATGTGAATGACGTGTACATGGGGTTGACTGTGGGGGTGCAATAAAGACTTGAAACTAAATACAAGCCGAAGCCCGGCCCAGAAACTTGAATCTTATTTGAAAACATTACACTTAGCTGTGTTAATTACACAAAGTTGGTTTAATTAAGTTTAGAATTTAGAAAATTGTATTTTTGTTTAATCATTTATAATTTTAAATATTATAATATTTTATGTTTCTAAATATCATGATTTTTTTAATATTTGATCCTTCAAAGATAAGTGCAAGGAAACAAACACACTCTTTAACACATATAGACTCTCTTTTATTATTTAAAATATATTAAAAACTAAATAATTAATAAAGAGTAACATGAAATAATATGTGGGTTCACAATTTTTTTATGTGATTTAAAAAAAAATTAATAAGAAAGAATGTGTCCAAAAAAAAATTGTATTCTTAACGTTTCTCTCTTTCAAAATATCTTAGTTAAAAACTTGTCAAATTTAGAAAGATTAAATAAGAAAAAAAAAAGTGAGAGGATTCGATACAAAAAATATTATATAAACTATTTATTTAAAAATTAAAAATTGGAGAACCAAATTAAAATAATGTAAATATTTTAGGAGTCAAAAACTTAATTAAGTTTATATATATATAATATTAAAAAAATATGAATATTGATATATATTTAAATCATTTGTATATCCATATATTTCTTATATCATGCATTTTAATTTATATAAATGCTAACTTTGAAAATATTAATTTATTTCTAAAATTTCCATATTAAGGTCTTCTACACTGTTAAAATACATGTATTATTTTCTCTTATAATTATAAAAAAAAAAATATTGTTTTCGGGGGCATGCAGGCACTGCATGACGAAGTTGGGGCAAGAAAATTCGTGCTAGTTGGGATGGGTCTTATAGGTTGCACTCCAAATGCCATCTCTACACATAATACAAATGGATCTTGCGTTGAGGAGATGAATAATGCTACGTTCATGTTCAATGCAAAGCTTAAATCTCAAGTGGACCAATTCAACAACAAGTTATCTGCTGATTCCAAATTCATCTTTATAAACAGCACATCCGGAAGCCTTGACAGTTCCCTTGGTATATATACATTTTGATTTTCTTATGCACTTCATTTCACATTCTTTGTAGATGAAGAGTGTTAGATACACATTATTCTTTTGATGAACTTTTCTGAATATATTTTTTTATTAGTTGAAATTTATTAAATATTATGAATTCACAAAAAAATTCATTAAATATGATATTCTCAAAATTTTGTAGTTTTAAATAAATTTTAATCTATAAAAAAATGTGTTTAAGAGTATGTTTGAGAGAGTGTTACTAGTATTTTTTATAGATTAAAATAATTGAATGTCTTACAATTTGATTTGGATGCACACAATATTATATAATTAACCATGGTTCCATGTGTTTCAGGTTTCACTGTTGCAAATGCTTCTTGCTGCCCATCATTGGGGACAAATGGGTTATGTATTCCTAATCAAACACCATGCCAGAATAGAACCACTTATGTGTTTTGGGATCAATTCCATCCCACAGAAGCTGCCAACCGAATCATTGCAATAAATTCATATAATGGTTCTAATCCAGCCCTCACTTACCCAATGGATATCAAGCACCTTGTTCAGTCCTAAATGATGATTCAAATTAAACTACGATTGTATCCTTGAATAATTTTTATCATGCAATAGTAATTTGTATTGAGCTGATCATAAATGTCAAGTTACATGTTCAAAGTCTTCTGTGCATTTTTTATATTCCGCTATATTTACAACTTAATCCTGATTTTTATCGTCAAAGTTATAAAAAAAAAAAAAAACTACATACCACATTGTCCAGAAGTTTCTCATTATGCAAAGATAAGGGAAATTTACTCTTGTATATGCAAAAATATTGTTTCTGGATTCGAACACATGATCAACAAGTCACCAAGACACAATTTTACCGTTGTGCAAGGGCTCGTCCTCAAAGTTATAATGATATTAATTTTTAAAGTAAATTATAGTATGTCCCTTTGAAGATTTGAGTATTTTTTTTACCATTATATTATCATGGAGTAATATTTATCGATTTTGTTGATGACTATCAATCTACTGATCACCTTTAGTGGATTTTTATTCCAAATCCTAATCATCACTATTACAAATAAGGCATTCGATGACCATTTTTTAGGACTTTGCATGACGGTTAAAAATCATTATGGAATCCATCGTCATAGAATGTGGATAGCTTTTCATGACGATTTTAAAAATGTCATATAATATGTTGCATTTTTAAAATAATAGTTTTTTTACTTGTAGTTTTATGATGATGTTTTCAAAAAACCGTTGTAGAAAATGAAATTTCTATGATAATTTTAAGAAAATCGTCATAAAAAGATCAACATCAATGACAATTTTTCTCAAAATCGTCGTAAAAGATAGACTTTATATGACAATTTTCTGGAAAAATGTTGTACTTTCATCATTACTACAATCATTATCCATCACTTTGTACCGTGATATTTCACATGTGAGACACTTACACATTTCTGCAAACTCATTTATGTACAATATGCAATCATTAGGGCATGGATGTATTTCTGGTACTCCATACCCAGAGGACATAATATCTTCTTCACCTTGTATTGATTTTTTCGCAACGTGTTACTTCAAGAAGCATCTTCTTCTACAATACAAACAATTCAGTAAAACTTTTATGACTCAACTCATATCTTGCCTTCAAATTAACCAAATCTAACACCGCTGGAAGCTTATGCACCCAGGATACAAAGCCTTCTTCGAATCACTTTGTAATTTATGATACAAAAGTGCATGTGCTTGTCAAAAAGACTATTTTCCATGATCATGTATCATGTCCTCTATGTGATCTTTGATGTCTACATCAATATACTTGATATGCTGCTAGCATATAGTATTTTTAGGTTAAAACCATTAAGAAATTAAGTAGAAAATATCAAATAATTGTTAGAATAGGTATGAGTTTCATTATTATTGTGTTTATCTCTGATTTATTGCAATTTTGATATTAGGAGCTAAGAAAAGGAAGAAAAAGGACAAATAAAGAAGCTAATGTTTTATGGGATCTCACGCGATCCACGCAGGAGTCACGCTACTCGCGCCAGAAGTCAGAAGATACCAGATGGGTTCTGGAAGTTCACATGAGTCGCGCCAGGACCACACCAATCGCGCCACAGTTACTGTAAGTTGGCGCCAGTCGCGCCATACACCACGTGAATTGCGCCAGCGACACAAAAATTTCATATTAGCTTAAAGATAACATTAAATTGAAGGCTATTAGGGCTTTTATAGTTTAAGTATAAATAGGAACGTAATGGAATAGAGAAAAAAAGCTCAAAGAGGCAGAAACAAGGAAAAAGAGGCATTACCAAGATCAAGAAGAAGAAAGAAAGAACATTCAAGAAAGATCCAAGATTGAAGGGTTTGCATACTCTTCTTTTCTATTTGTGCTTATTCTTCTCACTTCATTGTATTGAGTCAGACATAACTATGTCTGGCTAATTTCTCTTCTTTGTAGTTAAGGCCAAAACTTAATGTGAACTTCTTTGTAATTGGATTGATTCCTATATTATTTATGCTAAAGTGTTTTATGTTACTTTATTCGCATTGATTATATCTTTATTAGGGCTGATCATTCTAATAAAGTTCTGAGGGTTAGGGTCTACAATAGGAATATTGAAACTTTAATTTCTGACAAGAGTAAAATAACAATTGTTACATTACCTAGGGATAGGGATGTATGATTGCGGAATTATTGATGTATTTCTTAATGCTTAATTTAGGAGAGATCACTAAGGACTTAGGGTTTTGATTAAATTAAAGGGTTAATGTCACTAAGGGATTAGGGCTTAACTAGTTTATGGAAAAATACATTATCTGAATAATTAGAATAATTAATTTAGTGATTAATCCAAGTAAAGGAGGTAGGGATCATAAGGTGGAGTGTCCTGACTACAATTCTTCCTCATAAATTCTAAAATCATCATCAATTTTATCTTTTATCTTAATAGCAATTTACCTTTGTTATTTTAATTTCTTCAATTCACAACACAAACTATAAACCACCTTAATTCTATTTCTTTCAACTTAAAGATAACAATTACAAATAAGTTAGTGCCTCAATCCTCGTGGAGACGATACTTTCTTATCACTTTATTACTTGTACGATCGGTACACTTGTCGAGTGTGCAACAATGCTCAATGTGGGACACCGTTGGCATGTTTAAGAATTCACCATGTCATATCCATTTTGTATAAATCGGAATGATCCCTTCACATATGAGATGCGACCTTATTTTGTTCACTACATATTGTCTCCCATTCTCCCATTTAACGCATGGACAAAAATATTTTTCATCCATAACTGATGCATTTCATTCAGCAAATTCCAAGAATTGTTCAACCCCATTTCTGTACTCGTCACTGATGCATGATGCTTTCATCAAACTTCAATCCATGTTTCATCTTTTGTCACACTCTCAAGGTTATCTGAGATGCATGAAGATCTTACTTTTTTCATAAAAGGTGTGGTTCTATCCCATTCAAGAAGATATTTTTTTATGTCAAGGTTAAGTCTCTTAACTTAAATTTGACAAAATTTGACAGCATTTCGCAATGGTCTCCAAGTACACAAAATGAAAGTGGTGACATCAATTCCACCACAAACAAATATGCACCTCGAGAACAATATGAATTGCACTTTACCAAAATTTCATCAAATTTAACAAAAGAGACTTAACCTTCACATAAGAATCAAGCATAAAAAAGTGAATTTTCACAAACTATCCAAACGAGCAATTCAAGATTGAATACAACAATTAATTCAAATTATCCGTATTAATCATTATATTCAATCTCAAACAAGAAAATAAGTTTACTCATAATGCACATAACTTTAATACAAAACAATACTCAGATATCAATAAACACGTTATAAAGCATTAAGTTAAGGATTGAGATACTACTAATCACAAATTTTATGAAGTAATTTCACACTTGTAACAAGCACAGAAGTGTCACAAAGAGATGTGTACCTCAAAAGATGCTCACTAACAAAAACAAAGAGTGTGGTGATGATAGTGATATGTTATACAAAAGTTAAGACTCACAGGAGTTGAATGTTGCCTGCACCAACACAACATGATAGAGGAAACAAAGAAAATAAAATTTCAAATCAAAACACAATAAATAAGGCTATAGCTAAATGATAGCAACACTCTTTAGTTATACAAGACCAACAATTGTACCTCAAGAAGAGAATGTTGTAGCAATACTATTGTGCGAGTGTTATAACGAAAAGATTTCAAAGTAAATAAGAGCTCAAATAGCCAGATTTCTACCTTAGTAATTCCAAGCACATACCTGCACCTAGTTCAACTAATGATGTGGCACAAATTCATAAATCTTCCAAGTCTTCATGCACATATAGAATTAAATTTCCACCCCCACCAAATAGGTAATATAGTTCAACATATGTTCTTGATATTGACTAAGAAATCTAACCAAAGAAACACATGATTAGCAAGGTATTATGTATTCATGTAAGAGAAAGGAGTTATTTCTTGCCTTGGTGCTTGTAATTGATTTGATGGAACTCTCTTTTATGCAAATAAAATTAAAGAACTTTGAATTATTAGTTTAAATAGTTCCTCAAAAGGAATAAAGTGGCAAATAAAAAGTGAAGATATGTGATGCCTTCAAATTACCTATCAACAATTATATTCCCAATTTCACCACTCAATGCATATACTTCATGAACAAGTTGGGACTTGCAGAACCAGAGGTATTCTTGGTGAACATTCTTGATAAATGCTAACACAATCATATAAACTTATCATTATTATCAAGAGTCGGTTTGACACCTTATAATGATCATTCAACTAATAATTAAGGAAAGTAAGAAGGTAAACCATGGTTGGATTCTTTCGAAAGTATAAATTAACAAATAAGGTGTCAAAACCAATTTTGTTTAATTACCAATAGTATCCTATTTATAGTCCAAACATATTAACTAACCTCTAAAACCAATGCTAATAATTAAATGCAAGGAACTTAAGTGAATAATTGTCATCTACATCCAAGATTAATAACTTAATTATAATTTGACTTAATAAAATGCTTAGGTACACTAGAGAAAGAGAATGATAGCAAGAGAGATGTTCCCTTATGTTACTTAACATCATAGGTAGTGGGTCCTCTTTTTTTTCTTTCCAAAATTTACAATGACATGATTAATTCATTGATTAAATTCCAACTAGCATGGCTAAAAGCTTCTAAATTCTGCCCTTAATTCTTTTTTTATTCTTCTGCATTTTGATACTTTTACATCATCATTGTAACTATTGTTGCCTATTAAAATATAGCTTAAATGACCCAATTATAAATTGCACCGCAACAAATCAAATATCCTAATTCAAGGCAGAAATTAAGTTTGAATATCCTATACATGCATATCCTGCAAAAGACCAATCCTGAATATCTATACATCTACATCCATTCCTACTAAAGTTACCCCTTAAGGCATTTTCACTTGGCATTCAATTCTAATCATGCATCAATTTAATATAGCTCTTCTAGTTATGAAACATATATGGGTTTTTCAAAGAATAGCAATCACATACCATGACAGAAACAAAAAGAGTGAAACATAGAGGGTTTGAGGGTGTTCTTACATTTGTCGAGAGTGAGAGAGCTTCGAGTGGTACAAGATGGCAGCGCGAGAGAGGCAGTGAGAGGGCATCATCGCAGTGGGCTTGGTCTGAGAGTGAAGCTTCGTCGTATGAGAGTGAGGGTGATAGAGTCCAAGAATGTAAATCTTGAAGCCCAAATGTCACACACTGAAATTCTGAATAATACGCCAGAAACTTTTATTCAAGAAAAGAAAAGTTTTTACAATTTTCTCTACACAATTAGTAATGACAGATTCCCAATTAGACTTCTCAAGAGACCACTGTCTCTCACAAAGAGTTGCTTTAATGCTTCATCCTTGTTCATCAAATCCTGTGCTACCACTTCCACCAATGTTTCTCCTGGTATAAATCTTGAAATTGAAGGAGGAGGTCTGCCATAAACAACTTCAAAAGGGGTACATTTTGCTGCTGAATGATAACTGGTGTTGTACCAATATTTAGCCCATGCTAAATAATCACCCATTCTCTAGGTTGTTCAGAACAAAAACATCTCAAATAAATCTCCAAGGTTCTATTGATTACCTCAGTTTGCCCATCTGATTCAGGGTGATATGTTGTGTTGTACTTCAAATTAGTTTCCTTCCAAAAGTTGCCCATAAAAATAGGATCTCTATCGTTGACTATTGATACAGGAATGCCATGAAGCCTCACAATTTCCTTCATGAACACTTCAGCTATACTCCTTGCTGTGAAAGGATGCTTTAACATAATGAAATGTGCATATTTACTTAATCTGTCCACAACTACTAAGATACAATCATATTTCTGAAATTTAGGAAGTGCAGTAATAAAATACATGCTTAACTCTTCCCATATAGAATTAGGAATAGGGAGAGGTTGCAGAAGACCTTCAGGAGAGGAAGTTTGGTATTTATTTCTCTGGCACACCAAACATTCTGCTACATATTTGGTGATGTTTGCCTTCATCCCCATCCAAAAAACAGATTGAGCGATTCTCTTATAAGTTCTATAAACACCTGCATGTCCTCCTATTTTAGATGAATGAAATTCTGCCAACAGTCTTGGAATCCATTCTGATTTAGCTGATATGACTAATCTAGCTTTATAATAAAGTCTCTCATTCTCCAAAGTGTAGTGTGTATGAGTGTTGGGGTCCTTTTCCAAATCTGAATATTTTTGCCAAACTTGAGTCTTGTATAACTTCTTTGTCAATAGCTGCAGCATCAGGCCAATATATCATGGACATTGCTGTTAACTCTACTACGTCTTCTTTCCTAGAAAGTGCATCTACTACTCTATTGGCAGCTCCCACTTTATATCTAATTTCGAAATCATAGCCCAATAATTTTGCCAACCAATTTTGTTGATTTTGAGTAATAATTCTCTGATCCAAAAGAAAACGAAGACTCTTCTGGTCTGAATAAACTATGAATTTTTTGCCCAACAAGTATGGTCTCCAATGCTGAATTGCTAAGACTAAGGCCATTAGTTCCTTCTCATACACTGATTTAGCCAAAGAGTTTTCTCCTAAAGCTTTACTGAAATAAGCAATAGGTCTTTTCTCCTGAAATAGAACAGCTCCCAATCCAGAACCTGAAGCATCACACTCAATGCAGAATTGCTTTGAAAAATTGGTAATGTTAAAACAGGAGCAGTGGTAACAGTAGTGATTAATTGCTTGAAGGCCCTCTAGCTCCTTTCAGTCCATTGATAACCCTCCTTTTTTAATAGTTCTGTTAAGGGCTTGGCTATCATTCCATAATCCTTGATGAAACGCCTATAGTAACATGTGAGTCCCAAGAAACCCCTGACAGCTTTAACAGATTTAGGGATTGGCCAATTTATCACAGCTCCTACCTTCTTTTGGTCCATTTCAACTCCCTTTGCTGAAACCACATGTCCCAAATAGTCTATTCTTCTTTTTCCAAAACTACATTTTTTCTGAACATAAAAATAATTCAATGTTAGTAATGTTAAAACCTGTTTTAGATGTTCTAAGTGTGATTCCCAATTTGAACTATATATGAGGATGTCATCAAAGAAAACCAACACAAATTTTCGCAAAAAAAGTTTTAAAACATAATTCATAGCGCATTGAAAAGTAGTTAGGACATTTGTTAATCCAAAAGGCATCACAACATATTCATAGTGCCCTTTATGAGTCCTAAAAGCTATTTTAGGAATATCCTTGTCATGCATTCTAATTTGGTGATAACTGGATCTAAGATCAAGTTTAGAAAAATAAACAGCCCCATATAATTCATCTAGTAATTCTTCTATGACAGGCATGGGGAACTTATTTGGTATGGTCAGCTTGTTAAGAGCCCTGTAATCATTGCAGAACCTCCAGCTGCCATCCTTCTTTTTGACCAATAAAACTGGGCTAGAGTAAGGACTATTACTAGGCCTTATAATCCCTGAAGCTAGCATATCTGCCACGAATTCTTCTATTTTATTCTTTTGAGCATCAGCATATCTATATGGTCTGACATTTACTGGGTCTGCACCAGATTTTAATGGTATCTTGTGATCAACCTCTCGAGTAGAGGGCAAACCATGTGGTTCATCAAATATGGCCTGAAATTCATCTAACACCTTATACAATTGTTGTTCTTGTTGAGCAGATAAATCCTTTTCCATCTCCCTTACTCTGTTGTCCTCCTCTTGAATCATGTTTAAAAATAGCAATAATATTTTATCTGTTTCAGATTGCAGAGTTTTCTCCATTACTTTAACAGACACCAGCTCCTTGGATAAATTTGGGTCACCACAAATATTAACAGTTTTTCCTTCTACACAGAAGTTCATAGTCAGCTTTCCCCAATTGACCTTCACATCACCTAATGTCTCCAACCAAGCTATCCCTAGAATAATATCCACCCTGCCCAGTTCGAAAACAAAAAAATCACCTCTAATCTCATGTGAATTCAAAATTAGTGCTACATCATCACAGCTGCCTTGTGACTGCATTTTCTGTCCATCCCCTAGTCTGACCTAGTAGGGTTGTGTTACTTTACTCTTAATCCCCAGACTTTGGACCACAAATTTCCCTATAAAATTGTGGCTTGCCCCACAATCGATTAACACCACTACAGAGCTGCCCTTTAAGGTTCCTTGCAGCTTCATAGTCTTAGGTTGTGTCAATCCTTCTGCAGAAAATAGAGACAAGTCCAGGTATCTTAATTTCGTTTGACTTTCCTCGGCTATCTCTTCCCTTTCTTGCAATTGCAAAGGTGCAATTTCCACTTCTTTCTCAGTTTCCACTTCTTCGTCTTATGCGCTCAGAATCAGCACCCTAAGGTTCTTTTCCTTACATCTGTGCATGGGCCCGTAAGGAAGATTGCATTGGAAGAACCTTCCTTCGTTTCGACGCCTCACATACTCAACATAAGGGAGATTCCTTACGCGGTTAGTGTCCCTCTGTTGTTGCCCAGTGCTTCCCCTATCATATGCAGACATATTCGCAGGTTTCTCCCCTTGTAGATCCCATACAAAAGTGCCTCGATTAACCTCTGGCATGGAGTTCTTTAGACTCTGACCGTTTCCATGTTGGCTTTTGTACGCATAAGTTGAAAGAGACCCCTGACCTCTCTGATTAGTCCTTTGTTTCGAATCCCATCCCATCAATGGTGCTCGAATTGTCTATTCTATGTCGCGTGCCAAATCCATTGCCCTAAAATGTCTTGTGGGTTGTGTATGCGCACTTGGTTTCGCATCTCCGCTGTTAAGCCTCCCATAAAGAAACCCAGAAGTAATTGATCATCTTCCTCTGGTATCTAAGCCACCAAGGATTCGAATTTCTGAATGAATTCATCCACCGACGCTTCCTGCCGCAAACGCGTGAGCTGTTCATACGTGTTCCCCAGATGTCTGCCCCTGAATCTTCTTACTAATGTCGATTACAAGTTCTGCCAAGATTGGTGCGGTTCTTTCTTCATCAAGAATATGAACCATGCAATCGCTGGTCCTTCCATGCTCACGAATGCCATTGGGACCATTTCATCCTCCGTCACTTCTTGCATCTCGAAATAGGTTTCTGCGCGAGCTATCCATCCCAGAGGATCGTCTCCATCGAACGTCGGAAGTTCGATTCGTCTGGTGAAACCGCGACCCACAAGTGTTTTGTTGGTGGAGCAGCCACACTGACACCACCCGAATGTGCGTCGTCAGAAGAATCCAGGCCGCGCTTCTGTACCATTTCATGCATAAGCTCACAAACCTCGCCGATACTATCCAATTTCTTATTTACAAGTGCCAGTGATCTTTCCAGAGCGTCAACACGTGAATCGGCAGATGCCATGTTTGTGGACCGCAGCAGGTCGGACCAATTGATAGAGTCCAAGAATGTAAATCTTGAATCCCAAATGTCACACACTGAAATTCTAAATAATACGCCAAAAACTTTTATTCAAGAAAAGAAAAGTTTTTACAATTTTCTCTACACAATTAGGAATGACAGATTCACAATTAGACTTCTCAAGAGACCACTGTCTCTTACAAAGAGTTTCTACTTTTTCCACACCCCCTAATACCCGCAACAACACTATTTATAACCTATACACAAAGACACTCACTCCCCTAACTGCCCTCCACTTAATTTTTTTTATTTTTCCTTTTATAGACTTGTCATTCCCTTTTATTTATATTTTCTTCTCTTGGTATCAACTGCTGATCTGTATTAGAGGGCGTCTTCGTGGTGAGCTCTGAGAGTGAAGACATAAGACTAACGAGAGTGATGGGTTCATAGAGGGAAGGTTTGAAGGTGAGAAAAATAGAGAGAAACATAGAAAAGGTTTGAGGGTGTTCTCACCAGTGAGACAAATTCGAGTGGCAACGCTAGAGATAGCTTCGATAGGGACACCGAAAAGAAGGCGACACCACCACATTTTAGGGTGCAAAAGAGACGTAGTGAGAGAGGGCACAAAGAGAGGGATCGAGTGAGACTATGAAAGAGGGCACAAGAATCAAAGGCCAAAATTTGTCCCTTTGAAAGATAGTTTGTCAAAACCGTCGTTGAATTCTTGATTTCAACGTCGGTTCCCCAAAAAATAGTTGTTGATTTACGGTTTCAACTACGATTTTGTGAAACCGTCATTAAAATGCAACTATTATTTACAAAAATGTCATGACATTTTTAACGATGACGATTTTGGTAGAACTGTGTCATTAAAGCTTGTTTTTGTAATAGTGCATGTTTTTTAAATCTAAAAGGCTCAAACTTGAGATATTGTTTAAGGAGATTGAACTCGGCATTACTCAAACCAATTACTTGATTACACTATATATCTCATGCTCTTATATTGAAATACAAAATTTAGTTATTAAAAAAATTCAATAAAAAATTTGAATGTAATTTATATTTTCGAATACTAGCAATTTTTTTTATAATTAATGATACCCATTTCTTTCCTTTATTAAGGAGACACACATATTTTTTAAATAAAAATTAATAACAAAAATATAAAATATAAAATATTTTAATTATTAATATTATTTTTTAAAAATATGTATATTTAAATTTAAATTATATACAAATGCAAATATATTTATAAAGATGATATGTTTTAACAGACATTTATTAAATTAAAATTATATAAGACATGTGAATTTAAACATATATAATATTTTAAAATAATTAAGAAATTAAATGCATAAAAATCACAGTAATAGAAAATAAATTATGAGTTGTAAACTCAAGTAATCAACATAAATTTAGTACACAAGCTATTACACTAATTAAATATATTTTAACATTATTAATTGTGAGCCGTGAAACTTGAACTACTACAATTTACACCTATATAATAAATTTAAATCTTCAACTTTCATAAAAGCATAAGTGTTTAGGAGTCATTCTTGAATAACAATACTTTTAGGAGTTATTTTGAATGAGAGCATTTTTTAAAGTTATTTTCAGTATGATTAGTCACATCATATTTTTATGTTAATCCTATATCTTGAATATTTAATTTATATATATATATATATATATATATATATATTTCTTTTTTATATTTTAATTCAAATTCAATTTGATTTAACAAACTAGCCCAAAAAGTTCCTTTGTCAACATCTTAAATTAATTACTCTCTTTTTTATATTTTTTATCTATATAATTGATTATCTTAACTACTTATTACATGTTTGAATTAAAATTTGCAAATATAAATTTGAATCAGAAGTATATTGGTAACTCAAGTTTGATTAAAAAAAAAAATAATTTACTGTACTATAATTTATGTTTAAAATTTTTTTATTGAAAATATGTTGATAAAATGAAATTGATTTAGATAAACTAATATTTAAAAGTACTTTTACTTGATGTTGCTATTGGATATCCTTACAATGGAAAATGAGTTTTTAAAAGGAACTCCCAAATTGCTTATGCTTGAAACTCTGTTTAGAGCAAAACGTTGGTAAAAAAATGACTTTTGGAGGCAACCAGACATTATTCGTAATCTGGTTGAGGATCCAAAAGCATCTTTGAAGCCATTAAACGGTGAACCAAACATACTCTTCTATCTTTCAATTCACACTTTTAACCTTTATTTTTAAATTAAATTTTAATAATTTTTAAAACTAAATTGAGAATAAGTTTCTATTGTGATTTCAAATATAAATAATTTGTTTTAAAATATTTATTTATTACAAATTTAATTATAATATAATTTATAATTCAAAAATATTTATGTATTATAAATTTAAATTATATAAAAATTCTAATTTGTTTTGAAGTACACATTATATCCAGGTCATTTTTAATTCGCATTTAAATCTATAGTCAAAAATTTAGTTTGAATCGCATACATACACGATACATGTCTTGAGAATATTTATTTTCCTTATTTTACATTTAGGATTTAACTTTAATATATTTTCAGTGTAAAATTTATTTACGTTATTAACTAATTAATTTCACATATAAATTTTAAAA
>PYAF01005177.1:99726-116213 GCA_007407185.1 Glycine tomentella
AAAATATAAAATAAGACTTATTAAATAGGAGATGAGAATCACAAAATTATTCAAAAATATAAAATAATAAGTGATACTCGATAAACAAAAAGTGAGAACTACAAGATTTATAAATAAAATACAAAATGACAAATGAGACATATTAATAAATAGAGAATCTGCTTTTTTTTTTTTACTGCAATAGAGAGCATGTTCAAAAATACTAATGTTAAATAATGTATTGTTAGAATTTCTCTACTCCTTTAATTTGTTAGTTAAAATTCATGTAAATTTGATAGTTTAAATATGAAACCAACTAAATAAAGAATGAGACTCAATTATTTAGTAAAGCCTATATAATTTGACCCACTAAGAAATTTTGCCCAAAAAAATGTGTTGCTAATCTATCTTACATTTGTATGGTTTAAGACAAAACAAAAAGACTTAATTATGTTTTAGTTACTGAAATTTAGAGTGAATCTAGTTTTGGTTCCCTAAATTTATAAAAAGTAGTCTCTATTTTTTTATAAAAAAAATGTTTTTAGCTTTAAAACACTAAATTGAGAAACTAAGATGATTTTATTAACCGTCTTTAGTTCCTAAATAGTATATTTGAGGGACAAAAATAGTATTTTTTTTTTAATTTGAGAAACTAAAATAATTCGTTTTGAATTTGAGAACCAATATTGGAATCATTTCAAATTTTATGGACCTAAAGCATAATTAAGAAAAAAATGATTTATAAAAATTACACTGCATCGATGTTCTACAGCACAAAAACATTTCAAGTTACTGAATGACTTTCGTATGTTACTGCATCCATATATAAAGGATTTCTTACAATTGTTGTATATGATACAATACTACTATCCCCTGAAACAACATTAAGCGATCCTAGACTATAAGATAGATGAGCTTCAATATTTCACCCTAGTCAAATACTCCACCCTTTCACTATGCAATAGAGAAAAGCTAAGCTATCTATTATATTTTTTGGCACATGAATGCTCAAACTACACTTCATTGATACCATTAGATGCCCCTTCATAGGAACAAGGAACATTTCCACCGTTTACACTTCTAGATTTGGAAACTGTAGTTGTTACCTCCTGAAGCATTTTAACCACATTTCTCATTGTGGGGCGAGTTATTGGGATGGAGCTGGTACAATGAAGCCCCACACTCAATACCTTGCTGATTTCTTCCTTGTATTTGGAGTCCAGTGTAGGATCAATCACATGATCTAGTCCTTCATGTTCCAACATGGAGGAAACCCATTTGACCAAATCACTTTCACCATACTCTGGATCAATTGGGGGTCTTCCAGTTACCAATTCCAAAAGGACCACACCAAAGCTATATATGTCACATTTCTCATTCACACGGAGAGTGTACGCGTACTCTGCACATAAAAGAAAAAGTAGCACTTATATAAGTAGCTTATTCATGTTACAAAGTTTGTTAATTTAAGTCCATTTCCTTTCTATCTAGACAAGAATATGTTACATGATAGAAATAGCAACATATTGACAAATGAAAGACAAAATACAAAGAAATGCACACTGATTTAGGATTTGGGGATTTGGCTCTTTAAAGTGAGCAACTCACTTCAGAGGAAAAGTGAATCATCTTAATTATTGACAAGAAAATTAATTACATATGTTACAATATAAACCTATAATTTTTCTCAACCATTGAAATTACTTATTTACTTTTTTTTAAAGGACTTATTTACACTATAATTACTTAGTTACCCTTACTAAAAAAAAAACTTATTTACCCTTACTCACTTTAGAGAAGGCAAATTTTAACATTTGTGTTATAGGGTTTAAGAATTTAAACAGAATGAAATGAGAATGATTTTTTTTCTTTCTAAACTTAATTTCATAAACCTGGTGCAATGTAGCCATAGGATCCTGCAATCACAGACATTGACCGCGTCCCTTGGCTGATTCCTGTAACCATTTTAGCAACTCCAAAATCTGCAACTTTAGCCACAAACTCTGCATCAACCAATATGTTGTTGGATTTCACATCCCTGTGAACAATGGGAGGGACACAATCATGATGCAAATAAGAAAGCCCCTCAGCAGCATCAACAGCAATTTTATACCTTGTGACCCAATCCAATAAGCTCTTCTTGTTACCCTTTAACAAATCAGCCAGACTCCCGTTTGGCATGTACTCATAAACTAAGAGCCTTTGTTCCCCGCTGTTGCAACAACACCACAACTTCACAATATTCTTGTGCCTGATCCTCCCCAGAGTCTCAACTTCAGCATCAAATTCATCTTTCCTAGCACCAAAATTTCCATCTACATTCATAGATGCTCCACACAGTTTCTTCACTGCCACAACAACCTCACCATTGCTGAGCACCACCTTGTACACCTTCCCAGAAGCTCCACTTCCTATCACATTGTCCTCACTCAGCAACTTAGCAACCTCGAACTCGCTAAACCCGAGCTTGTGAAACGACTTCCACCGCGAAACGCTTAACCCCTTCTTCAATTTCTTCGCCTTTCTGTACCTAAAGTAAAACCATGCCACCCCAATAATGAACACAACTACAGCAAGTGCAAATATGAACCACAAAATCCACACATACCTCCGATTCTTACTCTTACCGTGACAATCACAAAGCCCAAGTAAATGATTACAGATCCCAGGATTTCCTATAAAACTCATCTTATACTTTTCATTGGCAAAAAGAGGAGGAATGTCCCCAGAAAGCTGATTGTAAGACAAATTCAGCCCAGTGAGCTTCAAATTCTGCAACATCATTGGAATCTCCCCAGAAAAATTGTTCCAAGAAAGATCAAGATTATTAAGCACAGGAAATTTTGCTAATTCACTTGGAACACTTCCCATAAACATATTATGTGACAAATTAAGGTCAGTGACTTTACTCAATTCACCAATTCCACCAAAATTAAGTTCTCCAGAGAGTTGATTATAACTAAGATCAACATTAACCAATTGACTCAACTTCACCACATTCTCCGGAATCTTTCCCGAGAGATTATTATTACTAGCAGCAAACTCCACAAGATTATCCAACATCCCAATTTCCTCAGGAATCGACCCAGAGAACATGTTATACGAAAGCAACAAATTTGACAGGTTGTAAGCGCCAGAAATCGCTTTGGAAATTTGCCCAGAAAGAGAGTTTTCCAAAAGCTCAAGCAAAGTTAAATGGGGCAAACCCCACACCCCATCAGGAACATTCCCAGAGAGATTATTGTTCTTCAACCGAACCCTCTTTAAACTCTTGCAGTCGCCAAGACTCGCCGGAATTTTCCCGGAAAAATAATTGTACATCAAAATTAACTCCTCAAACTCCCCCCGCCGGCAGATGTTAGCCGGAATTTCGCCGGAAAACCGGTTAAACGAAACATCAATGTGGTTCAACGGCGAGTTACTCCCCAAATCACTCGGCAATGTCCCAATAAGTTTGTTACTGAACAATTTGAGTTCATAGAGGTTCGGAGAACACGCAATAATCGGCGGCAAAACCCCTTCGAGCTTGTTCTCGTATAAATTCAACGACGCGAGTGGCAACTCGCATAACTCGGTCGGAATCGTTCCAGTCAACTCGTTCGTGGACGCGTCGAAGAATCTCAAACTCGTCATGTTCGACATTCCTTTGGGTAACTCCCCGGAGAGTTTGTTTTTGAAGAGTTCTATTTGGTTCACGCGCTTCAAGCGCGTGAGCCACTGCGGAATGTGACCGGTGATTCCGTTCTTCGAAAAATCTAAGTTCGTTAAGTGAGAGAGGTTACCGAGTGTGTCAGGGATGGGGCCCACGAGGTTGCAGCCAGCGAGAAAAAGTGTTTCGAGGTTCCTGAGGTTACCGAGTTGACTCGGTATGCGACTCTGCGAGAACGGGTTGTAAGCGAGTTGAAGGTGTTCTAATGAAGTGAGGTTACCGAGTGAAGAGGGTATTGTTCCGGTTAGGAGGTTGTTGACGAGGTTGAGCGTTTTGAGGCAAGGGAGTGCGGCTAGACTCGCAGGAATGTCGCCGGAGAAGTTATTACCGGAGAGGTCGAGGTGCTGGAGCGTGGCGATTCCGGCGAGGGAGTCCGGGATGGGGCCCACGAGATTGTTCTGGGAGAGGTCGAGGAAGACGAGGTTGCGGCAAGCGGCGAAGGCCACGGCGGAGAGGGTGGAGTTGATGAAGTTGGAGGCGAGGTTGAGGGTGGTCAGGGAGGCGATGCGACAGAGGACGGAGGGGAAGGGGCCGGAGAGAGAAAAGTTGGGGAGGCTCAAGGCGGTGACGGCGCCGGTGAGGGGGTCGCAGGTGACGCTGCGCCACTGGCATGGGGTGGCGGCGGCGGGGTTCCAGGAGGAGAGGGCGTTTTCCGGGTCGGAAAGGTGCCGTCTTGCTTCGAGGAGAAAGAGACCGTCTTGGGTTAGAGAGAGAGAGTGCGGAAGAGGAGAGAGAAAGCAGAGGAATAGCAGAAAAAACACGAACATCCTGCGAGGGATCAGAAAGATTGTTCGGTTTGGTCGTTTGTTTCACTTCACTGCTCTCTGTCTCGGTTTTGTTTTGTACTTTTGTTATTTGGAAGATAAAGAGAGAAAAACACAAAAGACTAAAAAGAGCAACAAAGTGGGTCCCAGTGCAACTCTCTATTTTAATGGAAATTGAACCTGTTAAACGCATGGGCACGCGAGAATTCTCCTAATCCGTGCTAGAATGCACGTTTTTTCTGCATGGGTTGTGATGGGTTTATATACTAATTTCTTATTAGTAACGGTTTGAATAGAAGCCATTTTCCTGAATTATTCATGTGTTCACTACTCTTGTTGCGCTGTAACTGCTTCTCTTTCCCATCTTCTCTTTTGTGTTTGATTCACGATTTTAGTCCCACTGTTTTGCAAAAGAATGACGGTTTCTTAAAGCTACGCATGGTATGTGAGAAATGAAAAGGAAATACGAAATATAGAATGTGTTTCATTGTGTGATTCTGTGGAGAGATCTGCAAAACAGCGTGGAAAAACTGCTACGGGGAAAAACGTTTCCCATTAGGTGGTTTTGTTAGCTAGGCAACAATCTTTCATTTCTCAAGAAAAACGATTGCTTTTTTTTTTTTTTAATAGATATTTGCTTGTTTAAAAAAATCATTTAATTACCGTTGAAACGTAGTACTCCTGAGATAATTTTTCATATTTTTTTTGGTGAATTTTGCATCGAAATTTGACATATTTTAAAATTTAGATATGTGTTTGACATATTTACTATCTTATCGATGTGTTTGATAATAAATGACATTCAAGATCATTTATGCATGTTTGACTAAACCAAGAATCAAGATAAGACTACTCTAATATCATGCAATTAAAGTACTAGTAGAATAACATAACTTTACTTAAGTATAAAAGATGTTAATCAGGTAGACCTTGGTATCAATCGATTTTTATCAGATTTAGACTTACGATGTTCAACTCGACCAAAATCGAACACTTTAGGGTTGTAGTTGACCGTTAATATCTTCAAATTAGTTGGACTTGGATTCATAGGGTGACGATTGACTTGGTGGTTTACAATGTGTTTAGATATGATGCCAACACATAAGAGAATCACTATCAGAAAATATGAATTTAATGTTGGTCAATTAACATTAACTTTAATGAAAACTAATATTAATAAAGACACAGTGATATTTTTATAAATAAAGTATTTTTGTTAACATCAGTTATAAAATAACCTTAACATCGGTTATTTTAAAATCGATGTTGTGAGTGCAAAGTTAACATCGAATTTTAATAAAATCAATGTTTTTTTCACTTAAGGTGTTGTCAATGTGAATTTCTAATTGATATCAATTTTCAATGTCATTCCTCTCTCGCCCAAACCTCTCACATGCCCAAACCTATTGATGCTTAGTCTCTCGTTGTTGTCGTCATTATTATTGTCACTGTTGTCATCATGCCGAAACTACTCTCAAACGCTCGCCTCTCGTCGCCGCTGCTGTCAAGTTTCCTTCTGCTTGGATCTCCTGTAATCGATCTAAAATGACCGCGTATAGCAGGATCCACTAGCATGGAGGGTGAGAACGCGAGCAAGGTGATCGAGTTGGTGAAAGAGATAGCCAACATCTCCGAGTACAAGCCTCCGATGAAGAAGCAGTGCTACAACTTGGCGCGGAGGTTAAAGCTTCTGATCTCGATGTTTGAGGAGATTAGGGACATGAACAAAGATGCACTTCCCGGGGACACTTTCAACGTTTTTCCTGCATGCATGCAATTTGGGTTCATCATCAACAAATTCTGAAAAATGATTATGGTTTGAATACAAGTCGCTTTCCTCGAAATGGATTTCAGTTCACGATTCTTGTTGCATGCGCTGTTACTTTTTTCTTTTGTGCGTAGTTAACGATTTCAGTTCCACTTTTTTTTTTTTTTTTAAACACAGTTAAAGAAGCAACTAACATGAATTAAATACAATTGATAACTGTTACTTATCTAAGTAGTCCAAAATTTGAACTTTGATTATTATTATGAAATAAATCATGTTAAAAGATAAATATTTATCTTACACGTACTTACATCTCATGGTCGAAAAAAAAATGTGGGCAATGTTAATTACGAGATTTGGTTCAATCATGCATGTTGATGGTTGTCTTGTTAGAAACGGAAGATATTGCACGAAAGTGTTATGGAAATATACACATTTTTCATTTGTTTTTATTCAAATGAGGGGCCTCACATTTTACATTTTAGCTGAGACAGAAACGCAAATACTCCTACATATATAATTAATGAGCCGTTGAGACTTAAGGTTTTTTCGAATATTTTTTTTACTGAATTAGTTTTTTTCGAATATAATTTGACATATCTTAATTTGGATAGCGTTTTGTCATTTAATTACCTTGTGGGAAGAATGTCTAGTGTCTAGTAATAAATAGCATTTATTAATATACTCTACTCTTATAATTAATTTATGCATGCTTTGACTAGACCAAGAATTAAGATAGGATCACGATAGTAGTAAAATTATACTTCTTACGTTTCATTTTATACATTTCTTTTATCCCTAATTATAAGAATTTTTTTCAAAAATTTATTTGTCTTTTTATAAAATTATTTTCTAATTTCTAAATATATTAATTATTTTTTCTTGCATATACTTTATTTAATTATACTCTCTCTAAACATTAATGAAAATAATTAAGTGGATTGAAAAATAAAAAATAATAATTTGAAATAATAGTACAAATAATTAATATATATAATGTAATTAACTAAATTAACTATTTTCTTAAGAACTTAAATAATTAGTTGAAAGAATTTTAGAATCACCCGAAAGTGGTAATTGAACAGTGGAAGTGAAATTGGAATGAATGAACATTTTGGATTCATGGTGGTGTGTGTTTGTGTTTAGTAATTTAAGGTAGACTCACTCAATCTCATAAATCCTTTGGAAGAGAGCTCTAGATACTAATTTATTGTTTTGGGGTTTATGAGAGGAAAAAAAATGTGCAAATAAGTATCTTTTTATTTGATTGAAGCTGCTCTATATAAAGAGTAGAAAACATAACTGATTTTATAGGCATGTCAACATAATTTTAAAGTTAAAAACAGAATCATATATAACTCCTAAAAACTAGGAAAAAGGTTAACAAATGGGCACATTTGCAACCACATATGTTTTGCTTAATACAAAAATAATGGCATATAGATATCATTTAGTCGACCTCAAAGAACCTTATATTGAATCTAGCCTTGACATGGTTAAAAAAAATCAGCAAAATCAAAAGAAACATGGATATTTTTTTTTATGTATTGACAAAAAAGATGGGGTTGACGATAGTTGCATTAAACATTTTCGTGGGATTAATTCATCATTTGGTTCATAGAATAGCAAGATAATGCAGAATTAAAAGAATTGGGGTCCATGCTTTGGTTTTTAGTTAGCGTGATATTCTAGCTATGCACACAGTAAGTCTTCTAATTGAAGTTCAAGTTCAAAGGAGTAAATTTCACCAAAAAACTTCAGTAGCACTATGATATGTGGCATTTCTTTGGTGTTTCCTCAACAACATGATACTAATCAAACCTTTTCAATGACACTCTATCCTTCTTTAGAAACGTGTAACCCTAATTTTAAAAAGAAGGATAACCAATTAAAAGCCTCTTGGCTCGAACTGTGCTGGCACCATGGCTATTTGTTATACTCATTGCAATTAGTACTTTCACAGCAAGTTTGACTTCCATGATGTCTACTTCGCAACTAAAGCCATCTGTCTTAAATATCTAAACTTGTGAGTAGAGCTGGACAAATGGGCTTGGGTTCACAGATTATCCGTAAAACCTGCAGTCCACATGATATATGAATCTCATTTTTTAGCCCGTTTAAAAAAGTGGACTTTTTAGTCCGTCCCGTATAACCCACGGGTTAAATGAGTTTTACCCGTAGGTCCTGTGGGTATTTTAAGTTTTACTATAAAAAAAAAAAAAATAGTGCGTGATTTAGTAAATATGCAGTGTTTTAGGCTTTTAGCACTTAGACTTGTTTGAATTATTTGTATTGTATTATTTTGCACTTAGACTTGTTTGGATTTGGACTTTACATTTCACCTAATCGAATACTTGATAATTGATATTACCTATTTGTATTGTATTTATTTTATGTGCATTTAGAATAGTTTATTTAAATAATTCACAATTTTTAAGATTTTTATTTTTTTTTGTGTAAATGCATGCTGGCTTGCAACACCTGCGAGTGGGTGCGAGTTCCAAAAAAAAAAACAAATCTATTTAGAAGGTGACTTTGCGAATTGTGGGTTTCGCGCGATAAACTTATTCGCATGTTCAATTCTACTCATTAGTTATTCATTGTGAAGAATATAAGTAACATACTAAAATTCAATCCTCAAAACACATTAACACGACAATGATGTGATAATAATGACTTGACATTTTACATTCCATTTGTGATGACAAACAAACACTAATGCTAATACCAAAACCAAAAAACTAAAAATGTCCTAACAAAAAAACATAACAATCTAAAAAATGATTATATATGAGGTATAAAAAAAGATATTTGTAGCTTTGTTTAATTTTGAAGAACTATTCTATCTCGATGAAAATTAATTTAATAATTTCTATTCAATTAAAATTATTAATAAATAAATATTTTTAAATTTATACATTGTATTTTAGATTTATACTACTAAACAACTTGAGCAGTATGATATAAAGTTACTGAAAAACCCAACCTTTTAATGTCTTTATGAACCTTGAGTCAAGCATTCTTTAAGCTCTACAGTTGTGCATTTTGATAGCAGCCGTGGTGAAGAAAGTTTCAAGTTTTGAAACCCCCATACATATCCTAACCCACTTCGTTGATTACGGTAAGTCCTAATTGATCTGAAGCTATTAACAATTAAACATGTATTAGTTGAGTAGTTAAGTTCATCTTCGTTGGTTGCCATCGAAACCCAACACTGAATCAAGGTCTTAATATTAATAATAATTATTTTTGTGAATGTCATGACCCGTAAATGCTACTATTAGATAATTCGACTCACATTCTACGTGGCAAGGTTCGTTCTTAGCAATTCCTCTGTGTTCTCAAAGGCTTTTTTTTTTTTAGTGTGTGTGTGTGTGTGTGTGTGTGTGTGTGTGTGTGTGTTTCACTTTTATTTCCTTTTCGGTTCCAATCTATGTTTGGGTCGAATTGTAATCAAGTTGAGGCTTGGTCGATGCCTTGTATAATGTGTATGGCGGGTTGTATCTTCCTTGGATTTTATTGAACATGCCTACCTGCCCGCCACCTGTTTGATTAAATGCTTGAACTTTTCAGAAATGAACTAGTGTGTGATATATTGGCGTTTGAATTTGTGATGCTACACCCGTTGGTTTTCTTGTTTGCATCTGAAGTAATTTAACAAAAACATGAGAGTTTTTTTTGGTTATTATTATATTGATGACGATGTTATGGCTGAGTTTTGGATACATGACTGTTTATATGTGTTTTTAAAGTGCAAGGTTACCCTAATACTATCTTTGTTTTTAGACCTGAACCTGAAATCAAACCAATAAGGCCTCAAGGTTGTTGTTGGATTGGTTTAACCATAGGTTACCCAAGGCTTTTGGCTTCGAATTTGGTTCTTATAACATTAATAATAATGTAATACATGAAATTACACAACACAGGAAGATCTGTTGCTATTCTTATTCTTAAGAAGCTTAACCACAGTGTTTATTTTTGAAAAAAAAATGAAATTTGTTGGTTTGATATTGATGGTAATTTGTTCTGGCTCTTGACAGTTACAAAAGAAGTGACTGTGAATCCGAATCCAAATCTGAATGGGTTATCTTCAATTTGGCAGACATGGTGTTAGGCAGATCCTTAGATTTAGAGATGCTAGTTGTGATAATGTTGTGGTAAACCCACTCCTATATGCTTCCCAAGGACTACGATACAAGAGGAAGCTCCAAGTCATCCTTACAACTGTAATTATTTATCTTGAGTTGTGATGCTTTTTTTCTGGAATTGCATTTAATTCAATTTTCTGAAAGTTCTATTTTCCAATTTATAGGACATAGATAAGCTGGGAAAGGCAGGTGACACTGTCAAAGTTGCCCCTGGATATTTTCGCAACCACCTAATGCCCAAGCTCCTCGCTTTCCCTAACATTGATAAGTTTGCTTATCTCCTCAATGAGCAGCGCAAGGTTTTCTTTTCATTAATCTCTGTTTTATCCATTTATATATGCTACTTCTTGGTCAATGTCATTATTAGGTAAATTATTTCCACTTACAGTTTTCTGCATTTTACTATCTTCTGGAATAAAATTTTAAATTCTTGATATGATAATTCTGTTAGATGTTTCATCCTTAGAACAACTGCATCCTTTGTATTTATTTCTGTGGTTATGTGAATGTGTGTGTGATTCACACTGTCAACATTATATGCTTGTATACTTGGCGCATAAGCAGTCTCCATAATATTCTTCTCTGTATTCACCATTTTCCAGTGTTGTGTTTTAAATGCTTCAGATCTATCAACCAACTGAAGAAGAAAAACAAGAAGATGTCACTCTAGTTAAAGAGTCAAAGGAAGATATGATGAAAGAGTATGAAAAGGCAGCAATACGTCTTGATAAAGCTAAGCTGGTTTGTAGTTTAGTGTTCAAAGCTTTGCATTGTTGTTTTAGACTATTTCTGCTATTGTTTCTGGGATAATTATTTTCTTTTTCTGGTAGAGTATTGCTTTGTATTTATTATCACTCCTTGGGGAATTGGGTATAGCTAAAGTATAGATGAACTGTTCTGAGTTTTTTATTTTTTTATTTTTTAAATGTATTACTTATTAAGACTTCAATTTAGACTAAATGTTGTGAAGATACTCCCATAGTTTGTAGCTGTTAAAGTTTTAAAATAGAAATATGTATTTGATAATTTGTAATTCGATAGAATATTTCATGTTAAAACCAAGTTGATATATAACTTTAATATGGGCCTGGATGTGATGATCTAATAGGTCTTGCGGAGGTTAATTAATGTTCAAAAAGCCAAGTCACGTGAATCAAAAGAAGACCCCTTGGAGTTACGTTATCCTGTGACAAAAGATATTCTTGTGGCTGAGGTAATATTTGTTCTTTGTAGTTTAAATGTTTTCTTGATATAAGCTAAGTAACAAATTAAGAAATAAGAATATAATCTGTAATATATGTACCTTTCTTGTCATTATTCAGAGCATGGAATAGAAAATGATTCATGTTAGAATATCTGGATAATATTCATAATATTATTACTGTATCACTGTATCTTAAAATATTTGAGAGTATACTAGATGACCTCTTGTGAATGGTTTTCATATTTCATGATTTGTTTCCTTATTTAATTATAATTAAAAGTCTAAATAGGGGTTAATACTCTGCCTTTTATTTCATCAAATGAAATAGTCTTCTATTTTCTCATTTCCTTCTATTCCTTCACTTAATACTCTTTACATTACACCAACAAGTCATTGGTCCGAGTGGTCCTGAGCTTGGTCCCCTTAAGCTAGGTCTTAGGTTCGAGCCTTGTGGATGGAAAAAATGTAGTTGGGAGGAGAGACCCCACTAAAGGCAGCCAGTCAAGTTCCTCGACAAAGATTAGTAATCGTAGTAATCAGTAAAATTGGTGGATACTCTGCACCAATGTCATGGTGATAAAAAAAAAATAATCTTTACATTACGTCTTGGATTAACTTTAGTTTACATTTTGCCTTTGGTTACAGGGTATTTATCACTACATGTCTGTTTTAAATGCTTTGTAACCTAGGGAGTTATTATGCACAGTGACTTCTAGTTCTAGGTACTTCTGGTACCAGTTATAAGAATTTGTTTGCATTCCAACAAAAAAAATTACAGTTGGTGTGATGTTACTGTTCACCCTACTACTTATCTTGACATGTTAGTAAAACTAGGGATAGCTCTATTTGTTTTTTTTTTTAATCAATGGAATGAGAGTTGGATGATATATATGACAATGCTGGAAATAAAGAATTTCTATGAAAATAATCCTTATTTGGCACCCAAATGCTGGTGCATTGTCTCTAACATCCTTTTTTTTTTATTTTCAAACTAATGAATCCAAGTGTTACTTTGAGGTGTTAGTATTTCTGTTGCAAATCATATTTAATTTAACATTGGTTTCTTATCAAAGAAAATTAGGTTTTAATATTTTGTGTTGATTCAAAGTAAATGAGTGAAAAATTACTTCTAGATAAATTGTCTGAAATTACCAAAATGTATATGCCAAATGCTAATTTCATTCCTAGAAGGGTGAGCTTCACTCTTTTTTTTTTTTTGTTCCTCATAATTTCTCTGGTACTGAGTTTTATATGTTGTTCTAATTTAAGGTGGCAAGACAACTTTGTGTGAACGTTGCACCTGATAACCTGCATCTTCCATCACCTCTATCCACATTGGGAGAATATGAGGTGCCTCTGCGTTTACCAAGGTCCATCCCGTTGCCACTGGGCAAGGTTAACTGGAGTTTGAAAGTTAAAGTCAGGAGTAAATAAATCACTTATCTTGTTGAATTCAAGTTCTCAAGGGATGGCATTGTGGTTTTATGCTGATAAATCATTAGATTGAATCCGAGGATTATAAGATTTTGACATTGCTTTTATTTATAGAAACAGAAACGCCACACATTTAACGATGTCTTTTGAATAGTCTGTTTTTATTGAGTGAAGTCTCGTGTTATTGACAGTCCTCCCAGATGCACACCCCTCATTAACTCCTTTCAACACAGAAGCAACACCTTGAGAATCAACAATTATCTCAATAAACTCCCCTATGTGGAGCTATACAAATACACTCCCCATAACTATGCCACAAAGGCTGAGGTTATCCCTAATTTCCTAGCATATCTCACAATCCATCTCCGCTGATCATCCGTGATTAAACCACTGCATCATGCTATACCATTAGTGCCTTGGACCGATCCATCAGAATTAAGCTTGAACCATCCCGAGTCGGGGTTTCCATTTGACCATAATCCGCTCCTTAGAAAAAGCTATGAACATTAGCCATTTGAACCATGGAATTCTTATAATTTTTCCAACTCTACAGAATAATATCCCATCGTCTAAATGGCTTAATAGTGGAAGGGTTGTGAGTCTGTCGATTAAATCTACTTCTGTTAGCTGGGTCAAGCAAATGATGCCACACCAATGATGCTAAGGGACAGTCCCTCAGAACATGGATGGATGGTGGTTTCCTTAGGAATCACACAATGATGGCACCTTGGGTGGCCAGAACTCCAACAGGTAATACGACTATTAGTCGGAAGCCTATCATGAGTTGCCTTGCCTGCCAAATGAAAATTTTAACTCTGGTGACTGAGTTCTCCAAACTTTCTTTTAACACATGATTCTGATTCAAATGAAAACTTTAACTCTCTATCTGGTGACTGAGGAGGAATGTCCTACATGACATTACTTAATTTGAGATCAGCATTAATCCACTTGTTATCCCCCTTCCCAACTGCCCAAAATTCACCAGCAACTAAATTTGTGCACTAAGGTGTCAAATATTTCATCAGAATTGCTATCGATTTTTGTTTATCTATTAACTTCAAATCTTGGATAAAACACTCATCTTATATATCTACCTTCTTGCCAGAAAAGATGGCTTCTGCAGATCCACCTTACTCTCCTTGTGCTGATATCTCAATCAACATGTATAGCTTCATGATAAGCATCTGAGAATGAAAATTGAACTCAAAATTACAGAGTCAGAATAAGTAGGTACAGATAACATCATGCAGTCAATGTTCTTTGCCAACCATTTGGTTTCCAATAGAAAAAAATTGTGCAAATTAAATTAATAATAACCAAACAATCAATTCCCTGACAATAACTAAATTGGGCACCTTCATTTTGAAAGAGATGGACGAAAGTATAAAATAAAATAAATAAAACCTCATCTATAACATGAGAATTATTAATATCAGATAGAAAGACCAACAGCTATTCTTCTAGTAGCTAGTTGGTAATGTGTAAATTATATATAAAATTAATAATGCTATCCGTCCCCATGTTGGCTACATATCAATTAGTTGGTTACTATATAAAATCGATATATAGCATTGCAAGACATTTTTTTGGTGGTTATGAGGTGCTTCAAATTGAAAGGGGAGAAGACAGGTTTTTTTTTTTTTATCAAAATGGATCATATTTGCTAACTAAATATCATTTTGGGTTGATCTCCAAAGTATTTACTTGAGTCGGTGATTCAAGTCATGTAGAATTTTGGTGGCACCAATCAACTATTCTATACTTGGATGACGTCATTATGCAAAGTTTCACCAATTCATGTGATTAAGTGACTTGTTGGCGTCACTCTAGGTGGTTTCACCTAGTCAAACACACTTCTTCATGATAGTGCAGTTTTCTTGATTTGGTGGCATCACCATGCATGACTTCACACAAGTAGCGCTAGATTGGGTGGTTTCACCTAATTCTTACTTAATAATATTTTTATTAAATATTATTATAAAGCTATAATTTTACCTATTAATTTTTTAATTAAAACTATTTTTTCTACAAAACTAAAAATAGAAATATTATTAAATAAGAATTAGGTGAAGCCATCCAGTCTAGCGTCACCTATGTGAAATCATGTAGGGTGACGCCACCAAGTCAGGAAGACTGCACTATCTTGAAGAAGCGTGTTTGACTGGGTGAAGCCACCCAAGGTGGTCCCACCAAGTCACTTAGTCACCTTAACTAGTGGTACTTTGTAGAGTGGTGTCACCTAGGTGGAGAGGAGTTGACTGACGCCACCAAACTCTTGCGTGACTTGAATCATCCATTTTGAAAATACTTCGAAGACCAACCCAAAATGGTATTTAGTTAGCAAAACTGACCCATTTTTATCAAAAACTTGGGAGAAGGCCATACAACGAGTTCATGAAAACACGTGGAGGCAATGCAATGGAGAGGAAGAATCTTTTTCTTCACTAGTTTGTGATTTTGGTTATTCTCGCTGATATTAATTATTGTTGATTTGTGTTTTGGATCATGATTTTGTGGGTTGTTGATTCGTTCATATCCTTCTTTGCAATTTATTGATTTTGTTTATTGCATCTCCTTCTTTGTTATTTATTCAAAATTTCAAACCTGTTTTTTCAACAGTTTTACACAATCTCAAAATTTGTAACACCTTAGAAAGTTAGAAAATATCTTAAATCAACATTATTATATTAGTGGTTGTTAATTTATATTAATAATCCACATGTGGCAAGTCACATGGTTGCACATCATTGCTTGATGGCATAATTGATGAGAAGGACTAAAAATAATGATGAGCAAAAGTTGAGAGATTAAGATCGGTTAGGAAAATTGTTAAGTGATTAATATCAATAAAAAATTGTTAAAAAACTAAAATCAGTCAAAAAATTATTGAAGAACTAAAAGTGAATTTTATAAAAGATGAATGACTAAAACATAATTTATCTAGAAATTTAACAGGTGATTATCACATTAGTTTAGTAGGCCACATGGCATGCCACATGGTTGTCATATTATCAGTTAACAAAGAAACTCAATGAGAGGGACTAAAAACGTAAATGAATAAAAATATAGGGACTAAAACTAGCTAGCTAAAACTTTGTTTACAGACTAAAACAAAAATCACCAAAAAGTTAAGATATTGAATGCTTCCCATAAATAAGACATTTGTAGTTATATAATCTTATAATCAGTTTTTATTTATATTTATAGAAAAATATATCACAATTTAAATTTATTTTATTTAACGAAGTATTAAATGATTTTATTTTTTTTATAAAAACTTTTAAACTTGATTTATTCAATAAAAACTTTTAACTCAAGTAATTTTAAAAATAAATTAATTAGGGTACTTTCTTCCCTTTTAAATCTACTTCTATATTATAATTTTAAGTCATTATCTCGAATGAGATTGATTTTAGAAGTTATTCTTCAACAACAATGTTTTTAGAATTTTTTTTTTAATGATGATATTGTTAGGAGTTTT
>PYAF01005177.1:116313-127804 GCA_007407185.1 Glycine tomentella
TATTTAAATAATTTTAACTGCATTTTTATCTTGAATTTTTTACTTTTTGGTAAATTTTACTCCTAACAAATTAATTTCACACATTTTATTTTCAACTTTTAAAAAACTTAAATTTTTTCCTTATGTTGACTTGATGTGGTAGCATAAAAGTTAATAGTATAATTCACTTAAAAGTGAAAAATTATGGGTAAAATTTGTCATAAAGTGAAAAATATAGGATTGAAATTCACCAAAAAATATAGAATTGAAGATAAAAAATGTAATAATTTTAATATGTTACGAGTCAGGTCAACGATCGAAGGTAAAATTTATAAATTTTTATAAAAAATTAAGAATGAGAGATACTACAAATTAATTTATTATGAGTAAAATTTATCAAAAAGTAAAAAAAAAAAAAAAGGAGTAAATAAAAAATGCAATTAAACATATAAAATAAAACCTGCGCACATTAACTGTTTTCCGTTATCTGTTAAAAATCCTTACCAGAACACAATCGCATGACACAAATTAATTAAAGGAAACCTGAAAACACCCCTAATAAAAGCAAATGGCCCTTATACCAAAACGAAAAACAAAACCTTATAACCTTAATCTTCTTACTTATATATGTAACCTCTTTTTCTTTCCATCACCAAACATATAACATATTTCTTACCATAAATAGCTCAATAACAATATAACATATAGTTCCATTGCAGTAACTCAAGCATTGGCGTACATTTAAAACGTTGTATTGTTGAGGTGATAACAAAGTAACAAACCACGAAAATGCTTTTCAGTTTCTTACATATGAATTTCCTACATATATTTAACAAAGGCTAGATCAGCACACACACACGTTTCAATTACAAAACTGACAAAACATTGGAACTATAGATTGAAGAAAAAACTTAAGATTATTATTCCCTCTGTTTATTTCATGGATGTTCATGTGACTACTCAAGAACCCCTTTTGGAAAACGCACCTACACCACTATTACTACCCCAAAAAACGCCCAAAACCCCAACACAAAGAACCATGAGAAAGGCATTCAAAGGCACAGCACATTTGGCCAAGCTTCTCCCAACAGGAACAGTGCTAATATTCCAAACCCTATCACCACTTTTCACACACCAAGGCCAATGCCAAACCCTAACAAGCAAAACCATGACCACATGTCTCTTAACCTTTTGCAGCATCTCATGTTTTCTTCTGTCCTTCACTGACAGCTTCAGGGATGAGAGGGGAAAAGTGAGATATGGGGTGGCTTCATTGAAGGGTTTGTGGGTTTTGGATGCTTCAATTAGGGTTCCTGTTGATGAGGCTGAGAAGTATAGGCTGGGGTTCATTGATTTCTTCCATGCTTGCATGTCGATCTTGGTTTTCTTGGCGGTCGCACTCTTCGATGGAAGTGTTGTGAGCTGCTTTGTTCCTAAGCCTTCTGAGGAGGCCAAGGAGCTTCTTGGGGCTTTGCCTATTGGGATTGGAATTGTTTGTAGTGTTTTGTTTGTTGCATTCCCTAGCCAAAGACATGGGATTGGCTTCCCTCTCTCACGTAATTAGTTTCACACTACAAAAAAGGGTATTTTGGATGGTACAAACCCGTGTGTAACTCCCAAAATCCGTTGGTAATTTATGATTTCCATCATATCAAAATCCGTCGGTGAAATACTCATACAAAATACCCATTGACAAAATTTTATGTTTGTCGATAATTTCGGACGAATGTATCTGTCAAAAAGAGGTTGTTGGTAATTCCGGTCGAATATATCCATAGGGAATAACGAAAGCCTTTTTTCGACGGATATATCTATCATAAATTATCGACAAACATATCCGTGGAAAATTTCTGACTTAGTTTACCATGACAATGAAGTATCATGGATTTACCACTTAGTCAATGAAGATGCCAATGAAAATTCCCATTAGGTTTTCTAATTTTATCGTCTTTTCAATTTGAGGGAATCTTACTCTTCCTAAACAATTGAGATGTGACTCCTGCTTATGAGTATCAAGCATCTGTCCAATGCACTCTAGTTTCACTCTAAATCAAGAGTGATCTGTATTGATTACTGAGAAGCTAAATCGTTAGGGTATAAAAATGCAGAAAAAACAAAAATAGCATGCAGATTTATTAAAATGAAATTTAACCAATATGTAAATTGAATGAAAACCATCCAACAATCCTAACCCATCTATTCGACTCAAGTATTGATGTATTGTGACAAAAAACTCTGGAAACCTAATACAAGTAAATCCAGAAGGGAAAAGTAGAAAGAAACTTAAAATAGAAAGTGACCAATGATTTGTCATAATCTTGTCAAAGCTATAATGCAAATGCATCTAGAGGTTTCGAGAGAATCAAGCTCAGTCAATTAGAGCTAATAACTACACATTAAAAGCTAGTTTTTACATACCAAATCATAATACCAGAAAGTTACAGCAACACTCGGTATTTTGAAGATGTAAAGAAATAAAAAATATCTCATATGAGTTAATAGCTTCAACAAAACTGTTTTATATATTGCATTATACATCAACTACATATGTCAAATCGCGACATAAAAGGGAAGACTGGGAAGTAACAACTAATGAAATGAAAAGGTCAAACAAATTTACAAAATTTTCTCACATGAGCCAAAAAGAACAAACACATTAATTGGGGCAGGGGAACATTATTTTGGAAAAATGTACAAATGAATAATCATTTGCAGAAAAGTTTGGATGGACCTAAATCCTAACCATGCTTTGCCCCTAAGCATTAAGAAATTGAGTATTGATTATATTATTAACAACAAAAGATGCACATTTCAATAGAGAAGAACGTAAAATAAATAAATAAATAAATAAAAGAAACATACCGGTCCACTTTTGCCTCTAGCTTTGTTCGCAATTAGCTCATAGAAGCTATGTTGTTGGAATACACATGGAAACAGGTAAATAAGTTAGCAGATATCCTTTGGTTAAAATAATGTTAACATAACTTATACACACACAAAAAAGATAGCAAGTTGCACACAGACTTTCTGAAATTAAAACCAATTCAAAGCTCATACATGAGGAATGATAAGGTCTTCTTTCACGTATAACAAATTTTCTACTGAACTTGTTCGAATCTCTTGGAATTCAGGAGCAAGTTGTTGTTGAACTGCTCGAAGAAACTCTCCTATGCTGTCACCCTTGCATACATGAATCACATTATAAAATCGTTCAGACACCAAGACATAATATCATATCGTAAAGGTATATTCAGGAACTTGAAAACTTGAAGCTTATGGTCTTTACGTGCCTAGATCACACGCCTGTGGCCATGGCCAGTTCCATCCCAGTAGATGTACGTGGTTTCAAGAGGCTCATCTGATGCCCAGAAATAACTTAATCATAAACTTTTTAATTTAGTTATAAGGGTTTTCTACATCAGCTAATGTATATGCCTAGGGGTCAGATGAGCATAATTTTCACCACTAATATAATCATATTGCATTAGTTATACTTCTTAACCCTTTATTTAATATTGTTTCTAAAAAAGTTTAAGGGACAATGGAAACTAATATAAAAGAGGGAGCAAACTTACTTCGATAAATTCCGTCGATAATTTAAATATTTTTGACAAAATATATTATGTGAGAAATTTCATCTATAATAACAATTTTTCTTATAGTGTCATTGATGTATCTTGTTCATTGTTTTTCTTCCAAGACATGCTTTGTGTAATTCTAATAGAAAGCCTAAAAAATTTTAATTCTTTTTTTGCATTTTTTGCAACCAATTGTTGCAAGATATACCAATAGCATGCAACAAAAAGTGAGGTTGAGTGAATACATGAATCACACCACACACCATGCCATTATGCCATTGAGTTTGGTAAAAGTTAACCAAATTTATTAGAAGTGTAAACAAATGGAAAGACAGGTGGCTTTATATAAGATTCAAGCATTGGAATACTGACATACCTCATTTGGGTGGCTGAAAATAATTAACAAAAATTCGGATGGTTTAATTGGCAATTTAATTCGTTGATTCAATTGTCACAAATTGATAAAATTAAGTGGATCATATTTCCAGGACCTAGCAGTAAATTAATCCTAATATGGTCTCAGCCATTTTAGCACTTTTTGTGAAGAGATCACTCCTCTTTACAGTTCTGGAATGGAGATTCTAACAAAAAGAAAAGCCGCCGCAAGTTATTCATATATAAAGGCGGGTGTTACAGATCACCAAATCATTGAAGATATCTAGACAAAAATGGCATGCATTAATTAAATGTTGCAGTTCTGCATTTCTTAACAGAAGATCGAAGCATGGTTTTAAATTGCCACAGCGTTGTGATTGTTGGATCTATTAGTTAATTTAGAATTGGAATATATCCAATTACACAAAGGTCAGAATCTGAGTGGTCAAGAAGAACAATAACTGTACAAAAATAATTTAAACAGAACCTGTATGATAAGTATGAATCAGAAACAGATGCAAAGAGATGAAAGAATCCAAGCCCAACAATGTTGTCTCCTTAAGACAATTTGTTTCCTCCAATTGATGTCAAAGGTTGATGAACAACTGTCTCCCAGGATAGAACGGATCAACGTCTGAAGATTGATGACACTTCAAATCAACAGCCCAAACGAACAAAGCTAATACTTGAGGAATCACTTGAAAGAATCAAGAGTTTATGTAATATGAAAATGGACTAGTACCTAAGCGAGAATATCAGAAAAGATTAACTATCAAAACTCTATCAATTTTTTCTACTTTCTCTATGTATTTTCTGATAGTCTCTGTGTCTATATATAGACAACAAACAACCATGTTGAAGAGTTGCCAGCGAACCATCGCGACTGTTGGTGGTGAACTATCGCAACCGTTTGTTATCGGAGCGGTTGAGAGTAGTTATTGGGAGTAGTTATTATTTTTCTAACCTCTCCCAGGAACGGTTAAGAGTGGTTATTATTTTTCTAACCTTTTTCCAACCGCCTCTTATTCATAACTCATGGAATTTAAACAAAAACTCCAACAATCCCCCACATGAATAAGAGATCAATTCAACATGACTAAATGCATATGAATATGTATGCAAGTGTGATTCCTCGGCGAGAAACAATTGCATCGAGATAGGTAGGGGTTACCTTTGAACCTTCTCTAGTGTAAACCTATCGGGTATACTAGGTTAATCGGTGGTCGTGATGCCTTGAACCGTTGACCTTTATGGTGTATACCGAGACAATAGGAGACACACAACTGCTTCCCCAGCATTGCTCATCCTCATTGTTGTGTCCATTTTGGCCGTGGACACCTTCCTGGTTCTGCAAGTGTTGTAGAGAATCGGTCTTTTTTAAGTTCTCATTGAAGCAGCCCTCACTTCACACTCACATAGTTGATTTCTTGTGATATACCTCCACATACATCATCTGAACACATCAGATTAAGAAACCATTAAAAGCCATTATGCTTACCCTCATATACACTGTCTTGTCATAGGAATAAGTATGAGTTTAAAACTCCACAGTGTTTAACAGTCGATCATGACTTAGTTGTCTCTTTGAACCTAGTTCGTGGGATCTCCACTCATCAAAGTAGAGTTACCGCGATGATCAACAATTGATAGGTCTTAAACCCATTCCTTTCGACAAATTTTCAACTAACTCTCTAGGAATCCCTTTAGTTAACGGATTCGCTATGTTCTCTTTAGACCTTACATAGTCTATTGAGATGATTCCATTTGAGAGTAGTTGTCTTACGGTATCATGCCTACGACGTATATGTCTAGACTTGCCATTATACATGACATTCCTGGCCCTTCCAATGGAAGCTTGACTATCACAATGTATGCCTACAGCTAGTACTGGTTTTGGCCAACTGGGAACATCCTCAACAAAATTACGAAGCCATTCTGCTTCCTCACCGGCTTTATCTAAAGCGATAAATTCTGCTTCCATAGTTGATCTTGCAATGCAAGTCTGCTTGGACGATTTCCAAGATACAGCACCCCCACCAAGGGTGAACACATATCCGCTTGTGGATTTAGTATCATTAGAACCGGTGATCCAATTTGCATCACAATATCCTTCAATAACTGCAGGGTACTGTTCATAATGCAAACCAAAGTTTTAAGTGTGCTTTAGGTATCCTAAAACTCTTATCATAGCTTTCCAATGATACACGTTTGGATTACTCGTAAAGCGACTCAACATGTTCACTGCATAAGCAATATCAGGTCTAGTGCAATTCATAACATACATAAGACTGCCTAATACTTGATCATATTCCTTTTGTGCTTTAGCTTTGCCAGTATTCTTCAATAGTCGAAGACTAGAGTCTATGGGATTATTCACAGGAGTTATATTTAAACTCTTGAATTTTTCAAGAATTTTTGCAATATAGTGAGCCTGTGATAGAGCCAAACCTCTTGATGTTCTATGGATTTTGATACCCAAAATAACATCTGCTCTTCCCAAATCTTTCATGTCAAATTTGTTGGCAAACAATTGCTTAGTAGCTTTAATCATTTGATTATTACTACCCATTATCAACATGTCGTCTACATAAAGACAGACTATGGCAAACCCTTTATCAGTATTTTGAATGTAGACACACTTGTCACATTCATTAATACTAAAACCGTTCGATAACATAACTTTATCAAACTTTGCATGCCATTGTTTTGGAGCTTGCTTTAACCCGTAAAGGGATTTAATTAAGCGACAAACTTTCCGTTCTTGTCCTGGAACAGAAAACCCTTCAGGTTGTTCTAAATAGATCTCTTTTTCTAAGTCTCCATTTAAGAAAGTTGTCATAACATCCATTTGATGTAGTTCTAACCCATACAACGCTGCTAGCGCGACTAACATCCTAATGGATGTAATCCTTGTAACAGGTGAATAGGTATCGAAGTAGTCGAGACCTTCGCGTTGCTTATAGCCTTTGACTACAAGCCTAGCTTTATATTTATCAATAGTGCCTTCTTCCTTCATCTTCCTTTTGAAGACCCATTTACTTCCTAGAGGCTTAGTGCCAGGAGGAAGGTTTGCCAATTCCCATGTGTGATTTGACAGGATGGATTCAATTTCACTATTGATAGCCTCTTCCCAGAATGGTGCCTCTGGGGACGTTACAACTTCTTTATACGTCTGAGGCTCATTTTCTAACAGATATGTTAGAAAATCAGGTCCAAAGGATGTGGTGGTCCTTTACCTCTTACTACGTCTAGGTTCTTCCTCTACAAGATTAACACTAGTTGTAGTCTCTTGAGGTCTCACAACATTATCATTGTCATTGCCACTTGGTTCATATGCCTTTTTATACGGAAATATATCCTCAAAGAACCTAGCATCCCTTGATTCAATAATCGTATTAACATGTATATCTGAGACATCGGATTTATAAACCAAAAATCAACTAGCACTACTATTAAGTGCATAACCAATGAATACACAATCCACGATTTTAGGTCCGATCTTCAACCTTTTGGGTTTAGGAACCGCGACCTTAGCCAAGCACCCCCATACTTTCAAGTATTTCAAGGATGGTTGCTTTCCTTTCCATACTTCGTATGGTATGCTCTTTGTCTTCTTGTGAGGAACTCTATTAATAATATAGTTTGCCGTCAAAATGGCTTCCCCCCACAAGTTCTGTGGTAAACAGGACGTGATTAACATAGCGTTCATCATTTCTTTTAATGTCCGATTTTTCCTTTCTGCAATCCCATTTGATTGTGGTGCATAAGAAGCAGTCGTCTGATGTATAACCCCAGATTCTATAGAGAATTCCTCGAATGGGCCATCATATTCTCCTCCACGATCGCTCCTTATAGCCTTAATTTTCTTGTTAAGTTGATTTTCAACGTCATTTTTATATTGTCTAAAAGCAACAAGTGCTTCATCCTTACTATTAAGTAAATAAACATAACAGTATCTACTGCAATCATCAATAAAAGTAATAAAATATTTCTTATTACCCCTAGATGGTACGGTTTTCATATCACATATATTAGTATGTATTAAATCTAACAATTCAGTTGATCTATCAACAGAAGAAAAAGGTAATTTTGACATCTTTGATTCAACACATACTTGACATTTAGTATTAGAACATTCAACTTTAGGCAATAAATCTAAATTAACCAACCTTTTAATTGATATAAAATTAACATGTCCTAATCTTTGATGCCATAAATTAGAAGACTTAAGCAAGTAAATAGAAGTAACATTAGTATTAACACTAACACCACCACTGGTTACAATCATTACATTCATCTTAAAAAAGGCCCTCACTAAGGTATCCTTTTCCTACATACACATCATTCTTAGTAAGTACAAACTTATCAGAAACAAATACAAGTTTAAATCCATTCTTGCTCAGAAGGGATCCAGACAATAAGTTCTTGCGAATATCAGGCACATGAAGCACATCATTAAGTGTCACAACCTTGCCATAAGTCATCTTTAAAGCCACCTTTCCAATACCTTCAACTTTTGAAGTAGAAGAGTTACCCATATAGAGTTTCTCATCATTCTTCACAGGGGTGTAGGAGGAAAACATCCACTTGGATGAACAGACATGCCTAGTGGCATCGGTATCCACCTGTAATGCCTCGTTTTACTGTTTTGTATTTTATTGATTCTGAATGAAAATTTCTTCTCCACTTGCTTTAAAATTATCTTAGTTATAAATTTCTCGAAAAATTCTTTTCTTCTTGCTTAAAATAATTTATGGGAAAAGTATTAACCATCAATATTGTAAACGTGTTCGTTTGAAGTTCAAAATAATAAAGTACAGTTCAGAATACAATCCAACATAACATACAGACTGGTCTAAAGTCTAGTACAAATTACATTATTAGGACAAATACAAAAGATAAGCCATCAAAATATCTTCATCATATCTTCTTCTCAACCATCCGCTGTTATGCTTTATTGTTCCCCTGCTCACCCAAATAAATTGGGGTCATCACAGGTGTCAACCACAGACACAAAACATAGGGTAAGTTTATGATAAACATAGTTCAAGTCACACAGTGTATACAGCATACAGATAATCATACAACATACTCATCATGTGATACATGCTCATCTTCTTTATATGATGCATGAATCTTTCTCAAATTCTCATCAATTGGTACCATAGTCAAGATAGCTTACTCTCTCTCTCGGAATTGGATTGACCAGTCAAGGTAGGTCAGTGTTGCAAAAGGACTCACACCCACACTACATGTGATCATCATAAGTAGGTGATCTCCCCACTGCCACTACCCCCCAGCTTAGACACCTTTTGTCTAAACGCTCGTTTCAATTCTAGCTATCTGACATACCTCCTCTTGAGGTAAATAACACGGACTAGCCCCCGCCAGGCATATACATATGAAACATGCATGAATGAATTTCTTTTTATCTCTTATTTACTCTTCATCATTACTCTTCACTTTATATCTCATACACTTATATTTTCAACATGGAACTAATATAGAGTTCAACAACATGTAAAACTTCTTCCACTGATCACATAAAACTTTATAAAAGTACTCAAGCATACAACCATAGTTCAACTCCAAAAATTTCTCAAAGACAAGTCATAATACATCAAAACTCAAGCATTTGTTCAAACAAATAATTCTTAAACTATCTTTATCATAAAGCTTTATAAGAACCCATGAAATCCATAAATATTCATAACACAAATATTCCAAATCAAAACAATACTTAAACCATCTTTGTCTCTTTAAAACATTTTATCAAACACATGGTGTGCTTTCATAGAAACACTCAACAATACAGAAAATAATACATAACTAAAGCACTCAACCATGCAAATATAATCCAAATCCAACAACTTCTTGTATATAAGTTATACTTCACAAAGATTCAAACACTTATTCCAACAAAACATCACTTAAACAAAGTAACACTTAAACTATATTTAGCATAAACTCCCCTATACATACCTTGTTTTTTCTTCTTAAAAGCTTGATAAACCTCCTCCTAAAAGCTCCTAGATCCCACGTGAAGCTTCAAGGTGCTAGGGTTTGTGTTATACTTTTATTCTTTGAAAGTGGAAGCGTGAAAAATGTAGAATTTGGAAAATGAAAAGATGGAAGGGATTTAAAATGGTGTTACACGTACATTCCTTGGCCAAGCTTGCCTTCATTTTCGGTCCACTTCATACTTTATATAGGGTTTTGACTACAAAAATCTTCTTAGTTCATTATTACCCTACTTTACACATGGACCAATGACATGTATCCTAGCTTTTCCACCATCCAAGTGTCCTTTATCTTGATTTTTCTTAAGGCTTCTCCATTCTTCTTGATGGTACGCGTGCCATAGCTTGCTTGGAGAGCAAATTTCACCAATTTCCTTCTTCTTCACGTGGAGTAGCCAAGCTTTTAAGGGAATTTCGTGTTTTTCTTTATTTCTTGAATTTTCCCAAAACTCATTTTAGTAAAATATTAATTCTGGATTTGTTAACCGTTGGATCTCCTTAAAATTTTAAAGGTATACTCCTATCTCACATATATAACTTTTGACCGTTGGGATCGTTGAAATAATGTCTAGAACTATCCACGTGTTCTGCCAAAGGGACAATATAAGATTTTTGCCTTTTAAGAAAAATCTACTTAAACTAAATCTACACCATACAATTGTCTTGACACTTGTTTGATTCATGAAGCCTTCTCTTAATCTTCTTCCAAGTGTCCCTTTGAGTTGGCAAAATCATGAAGCTTCACCATTATTTTTCAAGCTTCACATAAATGTAGAGGGAAAATCTTCATCATGTGCCTTACAAGTGTCCTAACACTTGTATTCATTACATGGCTTATTTTTATAAGTGGTTTTCATTATTCTTTTCCTTTCTACATGGTTCTACACGTGCTCTTCTCACCTAAGGATGAGAACATAAGTTTTTCTTCCTTTTATACCATTGGATGTTTAAGAAAAACCTAATTCCACTTATGATTTTCTGTCACAACTATTTTGATAATCTGCTATCTAAGAGTATTCGGTATTTCCATCTCTGTATTTCCATCAGGTTCTCACAGAATCCCTAAGAATATCTTATCATTTTTGGCCTGAAGGCATTATGGTAAATTCATCCTTCATCCTAGGGCATAATTGTCATGTCCATCATAGAAATATCTATTCAAAATATCTAAGGGTATTCTTGTCATTTTCAAAATATCCAAGGACATTTATGTAAGTTTATAACTTAAAATATCTTTCTAAAATATCTAGGTCACTTTTGTAATTCTTAAAAATATCCAAGGGCATTATCGTCTTTTTACCCTCAAGGGCATTTTTGTCATTTCAAATTTACGGTAAGGACACACTACTAGAAAAACATGATTTAACATCGGTAGCTTAACATCGGTTATCGGTAAAACCGATGTTAACGAAAACGCGGTGGCAAATTTGTAAATAAATGGACTTTGTTAACATCGGTTTTGTTAAAAACACCTCGAAACCGATGTTAACTAGTCCACATTAACATCGGTTTTCATGTTTTTAAAGAAAACCGATGTTA
>PYAF01005177.1:127904-168073 GCA_007407185.1 Glycine tomentella
ACATTTTTAACTTTTTATATTTTCAGATGACGACATCGGTTTTGGTCGGGGAACCGATGTTGTGATATCACGTTAACATCGGTTTTGAAAACCGATGTTAACTTCTACGTATTTAACGTCGGCTGATTCAACATCGGTTCAAAACCGATGTTGAATGTCAAAAATAACCGATGTTAAATCATGTTTTTCTAGTAGTGACAATATGGTCATTTTTTCCAAACATTTCCGTAATGTCTCTAATTGATATTTCATCCACATAATCAAATCTTTCCTAACTTAAGGCTTTCATAAATATCTATTGAACTATAGTTATGGAAATTTTTGGGGTGTTACACCACCCACCACTCCTTACCAAGCCTGACCTGGCCTGGCCTGTTTCCACCCCTACCTAGAAGGTTACACTCCAACACCACCGCTGTTAAGTTGAGATTTTTAATTTCTCCACAAGCGGTATCAACCAAGTTGGCTTGAGTAGTCTTCTTTTTGGATTTCTGTGACTTTTTGTAATCCTTTGCACGGTGGCCAGGATTATCGCAATTGTAGCAATTGCCTTTGAACTTTTTGCCTTTTTAGCATTTCCAATGTCGGAATATTTCTGTTTCTTGGACTTTGATCCTTCTTCAACAACATTAGCCCTAGAGACCATAGGATTGTTGCCAAATTTCTTTTCAGCAACTTTGTTGTCTGCTTCTATCCTCAACCTTATTATCCTATCTTCAAGTGTCATCTTCTTGCGCTTATGCTTGAGATAGTTCTTGAAATCCTTCCAGGATGGTGGTAATTTTTCAATAACCGCAGCAACCTGAAATGATTCACTCAGGGTCATCCCCTCAGCATGAATTTCATGCACTAACACTTGAAGTTCCTTCACTTGACTCATCACATTCTTAGAGTCTTCCATCTTGAAGTCCAGAAATTTCCCAACAATGAATTTCTTCAAGGCAGCATCTTCTGTTTTGTACTTCTTGTCTAGACTATCCCACAATTCCTTACTGCTTTTTAAAGTGCTATACACATTATACAAGGAATTGTCTAGACCATTGAGGATGTAGTTTCTGCATAGGAAATCAGAGTGCTTCCATGCATCAACCGTAGCAACCTTCTTTTTATCATGTTCGTCTCCTTCTTTCAACTTCGGAGCATTTTCCTTGAGAAAACGTTCCAAACATAGGGTTGTCAAATAGAACAACATTTTCTGTTGCCAACGCTTGAAATCAACCCCATTGAATTTTTCAGCCTTTTCAGCAAGAGTTGAAACAAAGGGAGGCTTGTTGTTGTTGACCAAGTTTGCACTTGTTGAAGTCATTTCTGTTACACAAACAGAAACATTGATTAATCACACGGATTAATCGTTCAAAAGTACAAAGAGTAGACAACAGTATATCATAAAAAAAAGATAGAATATACTGATCCTAGATTCAAAACAAATTGTCTTAAGATCGTTGGATCTATTAGTTAATTTAGAATTGGAATATATCCAATTACACAAGGGTCAGAATCTGAGTGGTCAAGAAGAACAATATAATTTATTACAACTGTACAAAAATAATTTAAACAGAACCTGTATGATAAGTATGAATCAGAAACAGATGCAAAGAGATGAAAGGATCCGAGCCCAACAATATTGTCTCCTTAAGACAATTTGTTCCCTCCAATTGATGCCAAAGGTTGATGAACAACTGTCTTCCAGGATACAACGGATCAATGTCTGAAGATTGATGGCACTTCAAATCAACAGCCCAAACGAACAAAGTTAATGCTTGAGTAATCATTTGAAAGAATCAAGAGTTTATGTAATATGAAAATGCACTAGTATTTAAGTGAGAATATCAGAAAAGATTAACTATCAAAACTTTATCAATTTTTTCTACTTTCTCTATGTATTTTCTGATAGTCTCTGTGTCTATATATAGACAACAAACAACTATGTTGAAGAGTTGCCAGCGAACCATCGCGACTGATGGCGGTGAACTATCGCAACCGTTTGTTATCGGAGCGGTTGGGAGTAGTTATTGAGAGTAGTTATTATTTTTTTCTAACCTCTCCCAAGAGTGGTTATTATTTTTCTAACCTTTTTCCAACCGCCTCTTATTCATAACTCATGGAGTTTAAAAAAAAAAACTCCAACAATAATCTCATTGTGATAACTGAAATTGCAAGCAAATGGTAACCACAGATGTGGTTGTAGAAACTTCAAAAAACCGCAATATTATAATCACAATTGCAGATGCAAATTTCCTTTAAAAAATTAAATGGCAGATACAAATTGTGATATAAATCATATATAACATTAAGATGTCAAACCATGTCACAACAACTTACATTTCCCACATTTTGTAAAAATTAAAATTATAAAATCATGAGTTATATTTATTAAGTAAAAAAAATCATGTAATTTTATAAGAATAATGATATTTAGAAACTCAATTATTTTAAAAATTTTATGAATACTTTTTTTATTTCTTTTTTCATGTTACATCATATCATCTATCATAGATGTCTTTTTCCCTTCTTTTTTTTCAATCTCTCATTAGATCTAAGTGCATGTCGAGTAGCATTTGGTTGTCAAAATATATTTATCTATTTCATAAAATTGTTAACAAGTTTTAATTAATAATGCGTGTTTGAAATAAAAACAACTTCATAGCGTTTCTACGTACGATAAAAAATAAGCAAGTATAGTAGAAGAATAGTGGCCAAACCGCCAAAGCATCAATCATTCAACATATTCTTTTTCTGTTTTTTTTTTTTTTCTTAAAAATGAATTATTCATCATATTCTGAATCCTTACTGTTACCGCAGCCTTTAATTAAAAGAATCTTTATTGATCCTTCTCAAACAAAAACTAAAAGAAGCTTCATTGATCAGAATTGGTAAAAGTAACACTTTCAAAGCATCCACCATTGTGGACGTGTGTTTTTACCGCGGTAACAAATTATCGTAAAACGCACGCGCGGGGCAGGGGTAGTGGGCATGGTACGGAGATTCAGACTTAAGTCCTTGAAACGACAATGCCAGTGTCGTACCGAGAATGAACACAAACCATTGAAAACCTGTAACGGGTAAAGATCAAAGGATCACCACCACGCCCAACAAAAAAACCAGCAACCCTAAAAAAAGGTTAGAGAGAGAAACTCCTCTACGTATTTAGAGAGAGAAACAATTCAAAATCAAAACATCAGTGATCAATCCATACCAAATCAAATCAAATGAGCCAATGACACCTACACTAATTTATAAAACCACAATCACACACATTTGTTCGTGAATCAAAGTACTTCAGTACTACTCTCATTTCCTTTCCACAACAAAAAAGGCAACAATACCAATTCCACTCTCTCTAATTAATTTACAATTTCTTTTGGGCATTTTATCGAACATTGTACCATAAAACTTAAAAACTACTCGAAAAAGAGAAAAACAAAAACAAAAAACACAATTTCGATGGCAGCGATTGGGGATGTTGTTGTTCGTAGCTTCTATTATTTCTCTTTCATTAATCGACGATCATACAATTACAATTTACAAACACCTTTTCTATTAGTATTATCTTTATTATTATTATTATCGTCGTTTTTGCATAATTTTAATCTTCTTCTTCATTTTCCTCCGTAATGTCTACTCCAATTGCATTAATTATTACTTTTTGTTGTTCCCCAAATCTAACCGTCCATCTCAATCACACACACTCATTTCAAGAGTGAAACTGAAACACCTTCAATTATTTCCCATAGAGAGAGAGTGGATGAAATGTTAGAGAGAGAAACTCTGAATTCACGCGTCCAGCCATCCCTTTTGGCTCTGATTTTGCTTTCCGTGTTCTTGGAGGGTTTTTGGTTTCTGGGTTGTTTCTGATTTTGGGGTTTTGGGTTTCGCTGGACCAAAAAGAGTTCAATTTGTTGTTGGGGTTTTGAGTAAAAAGCTTGATATTTGGGAATGGAGGGTGTTTCTGAAGGAGAGAAGAAGAAGGAGCCAGTGGAAGGAGAGAATAAGAGCAAGCGCAAAATGAAGACGGCTTCACAGTTGGAAGTTCTGGAAAAAGCCTATGCTGGTCAGTGAAAAAATTTCAGCCATTTTTTTTTTTTGCACCTCTTTTCTGTGTTGTTTGTTTAAATTGTGATTTGTGGTGTGAGTTTATGCTGAAATGTGAGATTGTGTGTGTGCGCGTGTGTTAATGGGGGTTGTGATTTGTGGTTAGAATTTATGCTGAAATGTGAGATTTTGTGTAATGGGGTTCTGCATTGTGTGGTTCAGCGGAGGCTTACCCTTCGGAGGCTTTGCGGGCTGAGCTATCCGTGAAGCTGAGTCTGTCTGATCGTCAATTGCAGATGTGGTTCTGTCACCGAAGACTGAAGGACCGAAATGCCAAGAAGCTGCAAACTGATTCATCCCTTGCCGGGGCTCCGGCGGTCGGGGAGGAGGGTGTTGAGCAAGTGACAGGGGCTGATGTTGGGCGTGATTGTGGATTGGCTTCTGGGCCATTCCATCATCTGGATTCGCGGAAAATTGTGCCTCGGCCTGGGATGACGGCCTTTCCTAGGATTGGAGCTGGATTGCCAGCAGTGGAGGGCAGCAGTTACTATGAACCACCTCAGAACATGGATGTGCTGCAAGTTGTTGCATTTGTGGAAAGACAGTTGGGGGAGCCGATAAGAGAAGATGGACCCATCCTGGGGATGGAATTTGATTCTTTGCCGCCCGATGCATTTGGTGCACCAATAGGTAAACTTGACTTTCTAATTGCAGCATTTCTAAATTTTGCCATGCCATCTGTAATGATATTGCAAAAGGATGGGAATGAGGCTATTTTATACTGTAAAAAATAATTTGTATTTTCATGCTCCTGGCTTAGTCAGGTATGAATTCCAATGAGAGACTGAGAGATGCGCACCTTGTTGCTAGTGCTAGCATATTATATACCAATTTTATTCATTTAATTCACGGCTATATATGTCAATGCATAGTAAGATAAATCGAAAAAAAATATATCAATTTTAACGCAAGAAAACACGATAGTGAAATAGAAATGCGGACATACAGGCGCTGCCGCGCCAGTGTTTCCACCAGTATACTATAAAGTTGATATGGATACATCATACATGCGTCACTGTGTCTGCCTATGGTGTGTTGCCAACAAGGGTCGCTCGCGCAATTGGGCAATTAGCAAAATGAGCTGGTACAGAAGGTCTTGTTGCAGGTTGGAAAATGTTGTTATATAATAATGCTCAATTAATTGTTAGTATTATTATTATTAATTAACAATAATATACAATAGTGCTATGATGATGATAATAATAATAGTATAATCACAACATTAACTGAAAAGTGAGGGAAATCAAACAAAGTAGTGTTGGGGAATGGATGGGAAATAGATGAGAAGCTGATACATGTTCGCAAGGGTTATTGTTTTAATATATAGTAAATAGGTAATCTTTTATTAGCTACTGCTATGTTTTAGCTTGTTCTTCTCTCTCTTCTTTGCCAATAGTTGGATCTCGTCCATTATTCATAAGCATCAATGTTATGACCAATGAATCAAGGTACATTCATACATCTATTTCAATTAGCATCAATTATTCAATATTGATGAATGGCAAGAAAGGAAAAAGAAAGTTGTTTTATGTATTTGAAAATAAGGGCAATATATTATTGATATAGTTATATTGTAACTCATGCCATTTTATCCACTTCCCAAACAATGGAATGGAAATTTTATTCCATTCCATCATGAAGTACTCAAGTTTCCAAACAATGGAACAATGGAGAGTTGATTTTATTCTATTTTGTTCCATTCTATTCCACTTTGTTTCATTATGCATTGCTCCATACTCTTAGATATTCTAATGAAGCCTAAGGATCTTACCTGATTGTAAGTTCAAGGTTGTCAGAAAGCGAGTAATGGGTCTAACTCAACCCTAAAAAACCTGCTTATAAGGTGAGGATTGCTCCCCACTTATATAGTTTATCTCGACACTATCTTTAGTCAATGTGAGACTTCAACATGTCCCCTTTTGTCCATGGCTACCCGCCATGTGGGACTTTTAAAACACCCCCTCTATCTAGGGGTGACCACAATTTAGGTGACTTTTTCCAACACCCCCCTCATGCTCAAGGCTACCTGCCTAGAGCGTGGCAAACACAAGGACCCATCTAGGATAAACTCTGATGCCATTTCAGAGAGCGAGTAATGGGCTTAACTTAACTCTACAAAACTGGCTTATAAGGTGAGGATTGCTCCCCACTTATATAGTTTATCTCGCCATGTGGGGCTTTCAACACACCCCCCTCTATCTAGGGGCGACCACAATTTAGGTGGCTTTTTCCAACAAGGGTCATACATGATATTTGCATTGTTAACCTAGTATAGGATATGTATGAGCTGAATGGATTAACTTATTTTTGTTGCTTGTAAGTGTATGATTCCAATGGATTAATGTCACGGTATTGTTGTGCATTTAAATGGATAATTTTCATAGCTTATTATACCAAGCAAACCTACAGCTTTATATAGGTGAAAATTTAACTTTAGTTGCTTATGAAAATGCACTTGTCATGCACGTAAACTTTAACAATGCATTTGAATGAGTCTGTCTTCATCTGGATTTGATTGGGAATATTCCATTTTAGTTGTGGCACATTTACTGGTTAATTTGAAGAGAATGATATCTATTTAAAAGTTTTCAAATTATTATCTCCCTTTTGATAACAGGTATTTGGCATTTTTATGTTATAAGTAATAGAGTGCCATAACGCACTGCATTTTGGCCCTGAAAATATGATTTTTAAGGTCAGTAATCACTCGAGCTCTTCAAAGGTTTAGAAACTGAATTTGGAAATTGGAAAGGGCACATTAGAAGTAGAACACATTTTTGTCGATGTTGTACATGAGAGAAATTTGGTTAGTGCTTGTTTTGTATGGATTTGGTTAATTGAAGTTTTTTTTTGCAGCCAATAATCACGTTTGAGCTCTTAAAAGAGTTAGTTCATGTTTGATTCAACTTATTTTCTAGAGATAATTGGTTTTTTTTTGTTAGCTTTCCTAGAGAACTTTCAAAAAATAAGTGAATATTTCCTGAAATTAATCTTTTCCGAACAGGCACTTAAGGTGCATTTTGATAAGCTTTGAAAAAGTTCTCTTATATTACAACTATTTTCTAGATTTTTTTCCTCCCAGAGGCTACTATTTTAGCTTTTAAGAGAAGCACTAGAACACTTGTTTTACTTTTTGAAATGCTTGTCCAATATCAAGTTTTCTTTAATAGAAAATGTTTTTCCTTTGCAAAAGCACAACATATGGGCCCGTAAAAAGTGATTTTGGAAAGGGTACATAAAACATATTCTTGTCAATGTTGTGCATGCCAGATGTTTGGTAAACTTGTTTCTGTTGACATGACTTTGTGCTGTAAGTACTACTATTGAACCCTCAGCAATATTTTCTATTATTCCAGGGATAGTGACAATGGGGCAACACAGGCAATGTGGAGGTCCTTTTGAGGCAAAAATTTATGAACAACTGGACAAGGTTATATTTCTTTTATTCTTTTTCTCTTCTGCAGTTTCACAGTTTTAAAGAAATCTTTTTGAATAATGTAGCAGTAGTACTACTTTAAAAGTCATTAGGTTACAACTGTGGTTTGTATTGGTGCATGTTTGGTTCAGCTTACTATAGAGAAATAATCACTTTTTTTTGTTACTGGTTAAATATTGTACAAAGCATGCTACTAGTTAAATATTGTATTTCATCTGTATCTTTGTTTATCTCCTTCGTTTGTTGTAATTATATACCTTATCTAGGTGAAAAACATATTTTATATGCATATTTATGGCTTGGCTGAAAGGTTCATTATCTAGGATGTTTCAAGGACTCTGCACGAATATCAATTTATTCCAGAGAAGCCATCTGTTAGAAATGAGACATATGAGAGAGTTGCCCCCTCTATCCACTATAGTTCTCTTGATGGCATTCCACATTCTAGGACTTTATTATCTAGTGGGCGATCTTTCCTCAATGGGAATGAATCTGCACCTTATGGATATGGAATTCAAGGTCAGACACATGGTCTAAATCTTTTGTCTCAGCAAGGTAGGCAGAATCATCTTTTGCCATCTGCTTCAGGAGAAAATGATGGCGTTCCACAAAAGAACCCATTTGTTGATGTAACAGCTGACATTCATAATGGGGCTCACCCAATAACTCTGATTGACAGCCCTCTAATGCCATCGGATGGGAGGGTTATCCACGCAGAGGAATTATCAAGGCTTCAAAGGAAGCGAAAGGTATCCAATGCATGATTCGAACATGATTTATCACTAGACAACGGTTGCTCATTGATTTGTCTTCCTTGCAGAACGAAGACGCTAAAATGCAACAAGAACTTGAAGCACAAGAGAAAAAAAATAGAAAAGAGCTTGAAAAACAGGATATTCTAAGGCAAAAGGTTTGAGTCAGTCTATTTTTTCCCCTTTAATGAATATATTTGTTCTGTAGCTGATATTGTTTTGCCATACATCAAGAGAGAAGAACAAAGAAAGAAAGAAATTGAGAGACATGAACGTGAAAGGCAGAAGGAAGAGGAAAGGTTATTGCGTGAAAGGCAGAAGGAAGAGGAAAGGTTATTGCGTGAAAGACAGCGAGAGGAGGAGAGGTACCAAAGAGAACAGAGGCGTGAACAGGAACGGCGGCAGAAGTTTTTACAGAAGGAATCAATCAGAGTATGTAAGATTGATCTGTCAATTTATTCTGATCTGTTATGTGAAAATTAGTAAAGCTTATGTTATTGGTTCTGGCAGGCTGAGAAACTGAGACAGAAGGAAGAACTACGCAGGGAGAAAGAGGCGGCAAGGATCAAAGCTGCCAATGAGAGAGCTATTGCTCGCAGAATTGCTAAAGAATCAATAGAACTTATTGAAGATGAACGCCTGGAACTCATGGAGTTAGCTGCATCAAAGAAGGAACTCTCTTCGATACTGGCTCTTGACTATGAAACTATTCAAAATCTTGAATTATATCGAGGTAAATAATTTGCTTAATTTTTCTGCTTATTTGCATCTGCTATCTTATATCTGCTTGCATAAGATTGTGCAGTTTGGTAACTGAAGCGCTCAAATTAGTATTTGTTTTCTACCTCATTTTGAAAGCAGTGTTTTTTTTTTTTTTTTAATCAGCAGTGAAATTGAAGTTTGTATATGCTGCAAATTGAGTTGATACCTGAAAAAAATTGTGTGAACAGAGAATAACATCAAAAGTATCTTCTTTCAGAGGGGGCATCTAATTCCTTTTGACTATATGCCTTAATATTTGTATTAAAAAGGGGATGCCTTTAGTTCACAAGGATATTAAAGTTTATTGTGTTCAAAACAGCTTATAATCAAAATCTTAATAGATGGGTTTTTTTTTTTTTTGGGGGGGGGGGGGGGGGGGTGGATTTTTCCTTGAACATTAATTTAGACCAAACATGCACTGGGTTTTCAGATGGACGGGCATCCTTCCCACCAAAGTCTGTACAGTTGAAAAGAATATTTTCAATTAAACCTTGGTCAGATTCTGATGAGAACGTGGGTAATCTTCTGATGGTAAGATTGTTTTTCTCATTTATTTATTTATTTATTATTTTTTGATTAGTAGATGAAATTTGTTGAGACTTTGATGTTATTACTGTCCGTGAGGCTAACCAAAGTTGTGAAAAACTATCTCCCTTCACCAATATAAAATCTGCAACCTAGTCATGGTTGGTTCAAATATATTTCTGATTTTGCATTATTGTATCTTGTGATAAATGACTCATTTTATTTTCTGCATGGTCTTGCTTTCTTGTAGATTGTATTTTTATTGAACCATGTGACCTGCTCACTCACCACTTGGGAAATTTTCTTATGTCATTTGTGTTTGCTCTGCCTCCCTGGTCCATCAAATACCTGGATTGAGCCTGTAATTGTGCTTAGTTTTTCTTATGAAGATATTTATTGTCCTCATTAATTGAAGCTATTAAACTATACCAATATTTTCAAAATATAAAATTAATTCTTTTTATTGCATTTAGTAACTATATGTGGTTTATTGAATTTTCTCTCAACTGTGATGAATATAAATGCTTTGTATTTAGGTTTGGAGGTTCTTGATTACCTTTGCTGATGTTCTTGGAATATGGCCATTTACCTTGGATGAACTTATACAAGCTTTTCATGACCATGTAAGTATACTTTACTCCACCCGTTTTTGCCAGGTTATCTCTTTCTTTAAGGTCCCTATTCAAGGTCTTGTTTGTCCTAAAATTATTCCTTGAACTTATGGTTTCTGATAGAGATAGAAAAGAGAAGCTTATGCTGAAAATCATGTGCTCAACTCAACTACACCAAGGACTCAATATTTATCTAATGAATGAATATATTAAATACGAAGATTCAGTTTTCCTGATTACCATATTTACTTGATGCACTGAACCTAGATATTACAATGAGCCTTGACATACTTACACGTTTCTAACAGAGCTTTGTGATGATGGGTCTATATTTTCTCTCTTAATAATGCAGGACCCAAGGTTGTTAGGTGAGATTCATATTGCACTTCTGAGATCCATTATAAAAGATATTGAAGATGTTGCAAGAACACCCTCTACTGGGTTAGGATGCAACCACCACAGTGTTACAAACTGTGGTGGGGGGCATCCACAGGTAGTTGAAGGGGTGAGTAATTTTTTTCATCCCTCCAGATTTTAAATATATTATCTGTTTTGTTCTTTCCTTCTCAACCCAAATAAACTTGTTTGTAATCTATTGTCAGGCCTATCTGTGGGGTTTTGATATAAGAAATTGGCAGCGGCATTTAAATCCCTTAACATGGCCTGAGATCTTGCGACAATTTGCTTTGTCAGCAGGATTTGGGCCCCAATTAAAGAAACAGAGTATTGAGCAGGTGCATCCTTGCAATAATAATGAGGTATTTTTTCCCCCACCATTCATCACTATTGCTTTCAATTAAAAATTTATTGTCAGCCATTGTATTTTTGATAGACCGAAGGGGACTGTTAAGGGTGATAACAGAGGCCGTTGAAGGTTTATGTTACAAAAAATGAAGGGCAGGCTTGATCTATTAGTAGCTCATAAGCATAGGCAGTCATATTTTTCTCTCTGAGATGGTTATGTTTTTAGTAGGGTGTATACTTTAAAGGAAGTTACTGAAAGATGTTTTTTGAAAGGTGTAGTTTGCAGATTTGTGTTTCTATTGAAGGAGGAGACTCTTGTTAGGGGGAAAACCTGTGTTTGTTGTATATACCCAAATCTGCCCTAAATAACAGATTATATCAACTATTATTCAAAATTCAGTGTCTTTATTTCTTGAGTCAAACAATTTACCATCTGCAATGATTAACTTTTTTGTCACTTTTGAGAGCTTGCATTTTATACATGTCATGAGGAAAAATTCTTTTACAAACAGTTATGTGGTTCCTTTTATATTTAAATCTACTAAACCAATGCCTTGTCCAAAAAATTGAAGTTGCATAAAAGCATTGGAGGATGAGCCTTGGTGCAACGATAAGGTTGCTGCCTCCTTGTGACCTGGAAGTTCATGGGTTTAAATCCTGAAAAAGTCTCCCAGTTTATGCTGCATACATTTAGGTGGAAACCACAAGCATCAAGTCACCGTTTTTTATCTGTGGTCCCTAACATTATAATTTGGAAAAATGCTAACCTGGTTAAGGAATCAAAAGTACAAAGTTTTTATTATTAAAAAGTGTAATAGTACACTCATGATCATCTTTCATAATGAAAGCTTCAATAGCCATAAATTGATGGATGATGCACTATTTATATGTTGGTCATGGCTAAAAAATTTGGAGAAAGGATTTGATGCTCCATTTCATTCCTGGTGTAGTAATTTGAGGGAGGCATTTGTAATCAGGGGAGCGTATAGCTTTTAGTTTTTCTATCCCCTTATTAGTGGGGAGTAACCTACAATCCAGCCAGATCTATGGCTCCTTAATTCATGTACCATTCATGTATTAGGTTGCCATACGTTTGAGTTTTGGTGTTAGGTCGCTTATGTATCAATACCACTTGTACTTTGTTCTCTTATATATATATATATATATATATATATATATATATTATTTTTGCTGATAAAAAAAAAAAACACTCATGATTTCCAATGCAACCATCCAATAAAAACTTTTTATTCATTGATTCCTTAACCGTTGCCATTAGGGCACTGGTTAGTTGACATTTATTAAATGTTAAATTGTAGTTTTTTAAGTATAAATAAAAGATTGGGCAGGTTGATCCAAATGTTGCTACTTTATAATTACTCATGAACATACATTTTCAAACATTTTCTCAATATGATCGATGTTGCTATGCTATGTGGTGCACCATACTTTGGTTGCATCCAATTTGCATCATCATCATCATGCAATAAAGTTGGTTATACATTTATTACATATTTTTATTAATCAAATACAATGTCAAGAAACAGGAAAATGAAAGGTATTTAACTTGTTACTTCTGAATTGGGGGGAGGGGGGGATCTGAATCACCTCTCTCCTCCCTTTCTGAAGCAGGAGAATTTTGAGGAATTACTCTATAACTTTCAGAAGAATGATTGATGAAATAAAGCTCATATTTGCTTGTCATGTTTGTGAATTTGTAATTGTGTTCATAATTAGCATTTGTGTTGCTTTGAAAATAATTTTTCTAAGCATTCCATAACAAAAAGGATATTAATTTCATTTCTTTGGTTTTGTGTCGGGTTTTTTTCTCAATCCCCTTCTGGGTTGCAAGTGCAGGGCAATGATGGTAGAGATATAATTTCTAATCTACGCAGTGGAGCAGCTGTTGAAAATGCTGTTGCTATTATGCAAGAGAAGGGATTATCTAACCCCAGAAGATCTAGGCATTGTTTGACACCTGGAACTGTTAAATTTGCTGCATTTCATGTCCTTTCTCTTGAAGGAAGCAAAGGCCTTAATATATTGGAAGTTGCAGACAAGATTCAGGTATGACTATTCTACTGGATGTCTTATTCATAATCTCATGTTAATGATTAAATTTTCTTCATTTTTTTTTGTTTATCTAGAAATCTGGACTTCGTGATCTTACAACAAGCAAAACACCAGAGGCTTCTATTTCTGCTGCTTTGTCTAGGGATACAAAACTATTTGAAAGGACAGCTCCTTCAACATATTGTGTACGTCCTGCATATAGAAAGGACCCAGCTGATTCTGAAGCAATTTATTCTGGTGCCAGGGAAAGAATCAGGATGTTCAAAAGTGGATTTGTGGAGGCAGAAGCTGCTGATATTGGTGAAAGGGATGAAGATTCTGAAAGCGATATGGCAGAAGATCCGGAGATTGATGATTTAGGAACTGAAACAAATACAAAAAAGGAGAGTTCCAATTATGAGGGATTTAATGCAGACTCTGAGATGAGAAATAGAAAGGACAGCGTTGAGGTTTTGCAAACTCGTGATACTTGCCATGAGAAAGTGGGTGAGGATTTAGCTTCAATTGTTGCCAAAGACTTTAATGAACATAAAGATGTTAGTACCTCTAGTGAAATTGCTGTTTGCAACAATGATGTGGTTGATCCTAATGTCAGAGGAATAGATGTTGATGAAAGCATTCCAGGTGAACCATGGATACAAGGGCTTACAGAGGGAGAATACTCGGATCTTAGTGTAGTGGAGCGTCTTCATGCTCTTGTTGCTTTGATTGGTGTGGCAAATGAAGGAAATTCAATTCGTGTTGTACTTGAGGTATTTTCTTAGTTTTGTACTTCCTTTTATCTCCATTGTAGGTGGCCTTTAAACAACATATACAAGTGTGTGTGTGTGTGTGTGCGCGCGCGCGCGCGTGCGCATGCACGCGTGGGGTTTTCTGATGAGTAGTGTTTCAGGAACGTCTAGAAGCAGCAAATGCTTTAAAAAAGCAGATGTGGGCAGAAGCACAGCTTGATAAACGCCGTATCAAAGAGGATTACTTTGTTAAGATGCAATCTGTCTCTTATTTGGACAAAACAAATGAGCCGGCTGTTGTATTTCCCTCAGCAGATCGTAAACATAGTCCAGTGCTTATTGTTGACGATAAAAATAGCAAGGATTTGCTCAATTCCCATGACCTGCATGAACAGAGCAATGAACTACGGGAAAATCAGAATCATCTTCAGAGTTCTCCATTAAAAGTCAATAAGCAGATGCAAGATTGTTCTACTGGCCCAGATAATTATTCTTTCCAACACTCGGGATATGTTGTTGAAAAATCAAGGTCAAATTTAAAGTCATACATTGGTCACTTGGCTGAGCAAACTTACATGTATAGGTCATTGCCTCTTGGTTTGGATCGAAGACGTAATCGATACTGGCAGTTCTCAACATCTGCTCAAAATGATCCAGGTTGTGGCAGGATTTTTGTGGAGTTGCATGATGGTCGTTGGAAGCTGATTGATTCTGAAGAGGTATTGCTTCTTTGAGGCTGATTTGATCTTATAAAATTTTCCAGTTGTCTTTGCATTTTCTTAGTAGCATCTTTTATGTTCTATCTTTACTCTGTGAAGCTCGTAGCTAATGCAGAAAATGTCTATTGCTAATTACTAATTATTTGCATGTGGCAGTGGAAGCCATCACTTCTAATGCTACCAACTACATAGATTATTAGCAAAGTTTTGTGATATCATTATTTCCTGTGCATCTATATATAAAATCTTATTTTCATAGATGCTTAAAACTAGTTTTTCGTTTCTTTTTTGCCTCCTTGTATAAAATCTTGTGTATAAAGTCTTATTTCTGTTTATCCTCGATATTCTGGTGTTTGTTTTCTTCATTGTTTTCCTTTTACATGCAGGGTTTTGATGCTTTATTGGCTTCTTTGGATGTACGTGGGATTAGGGAGTCCCACTTGCATATGATGTTGCAAAGAATTGAGACGTACTTCAAAGAATTTGTCAGAAGGAATGCCCAAAATGTTAACATGAGAATGCAAAATGCAGACACTGTGGAGAGACTCAAGACAGAAGCTGTTGAAATGGCTTCAAACCAAGATTGCAGTGCTAATGTTCATGGTTCTTCCTCTGTATGCATTGATAATCTTGATACATCAGAGACCTCAACATCTTTTGTGGTTCAGCTTGGAAGAAATGAAGCTGATAACAAAGATGCTTTTATGAGATATTGGGACTTCGAGAAATGGATGCGAAAGGAATGTCTAAATTTCTCAGTACTATGTGCAATGAAGTTTGGGAAGAAGTGGTGCCACCAACTGGAGTCCATATGTGATTTGTGCCTTCATGCCTATTTCTCTGGGGGAGCTAAGAGCAACCCTAGTTCTTCCAAACATATTATTCATTCTGAAGGCAAAGTGAAGATTGGCATTGATTGTTTTCATGCTTCATCCTCATTGTCTTTGAGGATCAGATTGCTCAAAATCTTATTGTCAATTGTTGAGGTGATAACCTTATATTATTTTTTCTTGACTGTGATTTGTGGATTAGTTAGATATAACTATTTTCTTAATAGTTGTTTGGAATTTAGATAAGGTCTCTGTTTATTGTTTGTTTGAGTTCACTGGAGCTGATATTGTTTGGTTATGGGTTTTAGGTAACCCTTCCCCTAGAAGCTCTGCAACCTCTTTGGAGAGACAGCAACAGGAAATCTTGGAGTACAAAGCTGGATGCTTCCTCATCAAGTGAAGACCTTCTTCAGGTTATAATCTGGTTCATCTTGATAGATCATGCTTTGGAACTTCCAGATGGTTGCTAATGGTCTCAAGTTAAGCTCATTTTTGATCTTCCGATGTCTGTTGCAGACAGAAAGACTAACTAATGCCGTATCATACCCTGTTTCCAATAGTGGGGTAGTGCTAATAATTCAATAAGGAACTGGAAAATATTTAGATAAATAAGACCAAGAAAAATTTAGGGTCATTGTTCTGGTAAAAATTACATTGTCATGTGATAAAACGGATAATGAGGAAGGACAATGCTGCTGGTAATTGTGGATAATAGTCTTTCCTTCAAGTCTTTGCAATTGAACTTCTAAGGAATAGAAGTTATTTCAACAGTGTTCTTTTACCAAATTCAATGTTTTAAAAACTAAGCATGGGATTGAACTGGTGTGACCTTTGGGTCATGATTTGATTGATTCAACTGTTTGATTTTGTGGTTGAACTGGATAATGTTCAAACTGGATAGCCAGATCACATCTGGACTGTTCTTCCAGCCAGCTGGTGTGATCCAGTTGAAGATATGCCTAGTTGGCTAGTTATTGTGTTAGTCTAAACATTTTAAAATTTAATATTGATGTTTAGTAGTGCTTCTTTTCTCAACACAGATTGTTTCATACAATCATACCTTATTGCTGACCATTTAAGGGTTTTTTGTTCATCGTAATGTTTTTTCTTGTTTACTCCTTCATTTCTACCAAGAAGTGGAATATGCATCGTTTATATTGAGCTTTTTCATTTATTTGTTTACCCTGATACTAATGTGTAAGATATCATTTCTTTCGCAGATATTGACGGCATTGGAAGGTGCTATAAAGAGGGAGTATTTGGATTCAAACTATGAAACTACTTCTGAGCTGTTGGGTTTGTTTAGTGCTTCTGGATGTCACACTAATGATTCCATTGATGGTGAAAGGATGCCTGTACTTCCATGGGTTCCATATACATCAGCTGCTGTAGCTCTAAGGCTCTTGCAACTTGATGCGTGTATCTATTACACCTCACAGCAGAAGCTGGAGTCTGAGAAGGATAAGAAAATTGGACTTACGAAGGTGAGTATTCTTCCTTTTCCTACTTTGATTGTGAACTATTGTGAAAATGTTAAAAGGGTTTGAGGAAAATAAACAAATATAACGTTGCAGTATTCATACTTCATTTAAAATGAAGAAAAAAATTTGAAAGGGCTGCCAAAAGCCCTTAGGTGAGGGGGTGAGGATAAAGAATATGACTAAGAAGGTTGCACTCCATTCAGAAGGGTACACTACTACTAATGTGCTAGGTTTGGGAATTTGTTTTTGTGCAGTCCAATCTTTTTGACTTTCGACCCAACACAATCTGATCTTTTACCCAAATAATAGGCCAGTTTAAGACTAAGGACCAGGTTGACCAAAGATCTGGATTCTGTACAATTGTATAAATATGGACTGTATGTGTGTGAACATGCTCGTGCCTGTGTGTCTCGAAGTTATACATTTGGAGGATGGTTACAAATTCATGTGACCACCCTCCACACTTTTATTCTATCAACTGAAGTTTTTTCTTGTTATACAATTTGGTAATCATACTACCATTTATGATTTCATTTGAGCGGCTATATACATTTGAGTTTACTGAAACATGCCCTATTTAAAATTATGGCAAGGAGAACATGGTGGGTGAATGGAGGAAAAAGAACTGAATGTGGTATTAAAAAACTGATTCAGTTTAGCAACTTGATGGAACTTTTGTAAAATTCTGTGAAATTATGGTAGGACAATGTTCAGTTTAGCAAAATAAAGAACGTAGGGTGTGTTATATCATTCTTTTTTGAGAGCAAGGAGAGGAATCTGAATTTCAGTAGGTTTGCCTTGCAAATGGATTTCTCTAGCATGACAACACTTGTAATCTTTGTATGCTTCTATAAGAAATTTAAGAAAAGAAGACAATAATTGGGCTGCAATGTTGTGGGAATCAGCCTATCATAATTCGCATATGTATTTTTAGTTTGAACTTTGAATTTCCCTGACTTTTTGTTTCTCACTTCAGAAGCTTCCATCAAAACATGCTTCTGCCAGAAAATCCTACAATGCTGGTGCAATTGAACCTTATCAAGCTGAACGTCCTGTAGAGAACTGGGTTGATCTTGGAGCTGGTCTTACGAGCTGCAGCAGAGGACAAAGGACCCAACAGGGCCGTGGCCGTTCTATTGGTGGAAGAACTTCATCAAAAAGGAGGGTGGTTAGTTCAAGATCCGGTTCTAAAAAGAGAAGCACTACCTCTAGAAGCAGGAAAATGGGAAAATTACTTGAATGGAAAGGGAGACCATGCGGACAAGGAGGAAATGCCCGTGGTCCTCGTAGCATTAGAAGCTGGCAGAAATCAGAAGCCAAGGTGGATGTGAACACTGGTGAGAGGGATACCCCAAAAGATGTCTTGGAGGAAGCAGCTGGTATCTTTGTCCAAGAGGAGATTAATGAAGGTGAAATGGAAGCCGCTGCACTAAATGCTAGTAGTTCAGAGAGATCAGGCTATGAAGATGATGTTTATCAAGGAATAGGTGACGAGTATGATTATCTGGTGGATAATAATGATGGATATCAGGGTGTATTTAGTGGGAAGTCTGAAAACTTGTTACATGGAAGCCACTATAATGTGGTTGGTAAGGAAGTTATGGATATTGATGACAACGTTGACGACGATGATGATGGCAACGGGCAAATTGATCTTGATGTTGAAGGTTACATAGTTGGGGGCAACTCATATGCAAGGGACACGAAAGAAGAAAATGCAGAGCAAAATATGGATCTGGATGGAGTTGGTTCTACATCATCAGACTATAGTGATTAAAAGTAGTATCAGTCATTGCAAGTGACTCCACAAGAGTATGTAGTTAAATTTTGAGAGTTTGTTTAGTAATGTAGGCATAGGCCAATGATAATGTATTTGTGATAGAATTTGTAGATTGCAAAATTATGAAAGAAAATTTGTTTCTCGTATTTTGAAAGAGAATATCCATCATCTGTCGTTCTCTCAGCTTTAGGTTGCATTCCACTGGGATTTAGTTAAATTATTAATCTTTAGGTGGGTTTTTTTATGCTACGGAAAATCATAAACACAAAAAAGCGAGCCTATTCTAACTATTCCTGTAACTAATAATTGGTATTAAATTTTCGATAATTTATATATTTTTAGAATTATCCTTAAAATTAGTAACATTTCATTCTTTTTACTTAATTATTACATCTTTACGTAAAAGATATTTTTGTAAAAATAAAAACAATTAATGCAGTAAATATTTAAGGGAAATATAAAAAAAAATTAAGACACTTTCCAAAAATTATAAAAATAAAATAAAAACTGGAAGGCACCGATTTTTTTTTAAAACTATTAAGGTACAAATTTAGTGTTTTAAACCACAAAAAATTACTGTAAAAAAACATAATTTTTCTTTTTTGAAAATATTAGCAGAGGCACCATTCAGATATTTGAAGTGGAAAGAATTGGTTTTGTATTTTGTAGTCAAACAAAATTTTACTTTTCATTTGCTAATCAAAATCATAAGATCAATTTTTTTCTTTTTACCTCTTATTGAGTCAATTTTCCTTGATGATGTGAAGAGATTTGTTATCTTATATATCACAAATTCCTTAGGTAAAAGATAATATTATCAAGTGTGCAAAATTCTCACAAACGACATGTCAAATGGTCAGAATTTTTAGAACAATTTTCATATGTGATCAAAACATAAGCAAGGTAAGGTCAATGTGGTGGTCGACTCTCTTTCAATGAGATACTCTTTACTAACCATGTGTAAAACTAAAATGCTTCGGTTTGATCACATAAAGGGGTTGTATGCTTGTGATGATGACTTCTTTAGGTTGTTTGAATTGTGAGAAAATTGCTCAATGGATTCTTTAGGCATGAAGATTTTCATTTTCTATTTAAAGACAAAAGGTTGTGTGTGCCTAAGAGTTCTTTGTGTGAGTTGTTGATCAGAGAAGCTCATGAGGAAGGATTGGTGTGTCACTTTAGGGTGGACAAGACTTTGGACATTTTTCACGAGCATATCTTTTGGTCTAAAATGAAACATGATGTTAATAACTATTGTGCCAAATGCATTGTATGTCATAAAGCTAAATCTAAGGTCTTAAACCATGCATTGTATTCCCCTTTGTCTAACCCCACCTCTCCTTGGACTGACATATCCATAGATTTTGTATTTGGTCTTCCAATGTATAAGAGAGGTAATGACTCTTGTTTTCTTCTAAACGAATACGATATTGAGATTTTTTACTGGAGCGCGATTGATTTCTAAGTTCGCTTTTATTTTTGTTGTGGTTGATATGTTCTCAAAGATGGTTCACTTCATTCTTTGCCACAAAGTGAATGATGCTTGTGTGGTAGTAAACTTGTTCTTTAGAGAGGTGCGCCTACATGGACTACTAAGAAGCATTGTATCATATAGAGATTCTGAGTTCCCAAGGTATTTTTGGAAGATCTTGTGGAGTAAGCTTGGCACTAAGATCCTTTTCTCTACAACTTGTCATCCTTAAATGGATGGGCAAACCTAATTTATTGATTTTATAATGTCTAGCCTCCCATTATTATTAAGTGGCTCAATAGGAATAGGAAGCACTTCCCCAAGCCATGTTTTGCATGAAATTTGATTCACTTTTATGCTTGTTTTTCAACATATGATGACAAACCCTAATCTAAGCTTAGCATCCACCTAAGCAATGAAAGCCCTCAATTGCTCATTTTCCATGTTTGTGATACTTGGATCCCAAGTTGAATACTTGATGTTGGTAATCTGTTTAGGCACTTTGGAAATCTCGGCTTCAATCATGTTCTTCCTATTCTCAATAAATTCATGAATATGAAACTTCTTGGGAGGTATCTCATTTCTTTGATGCTCATATTTCTCAATGATGGAGTGTATCACTGTGGGATCTTGGGACCAAGGGTTGGAAATGAGTCGCGTTGAGTCGATTTCGGTTCAGATTTGACTCAATTTGTTAATATTTAGTTCAGTTCGAAGCTCGATTCGATCTCGACATGAATTTTTTCAGCTCAACCCGTTAGCTCAAATCACATGAATATAAGAGTCAATTTTTTAAAATCCTATACATTTCAAATTTTCAATTTATTAGTAGATTTTAAATAAAAATGATTGTTTAACTTTTGAAAAAAGATAAAAACTAAATTTATTCTATTAGTTTTGTAAGCCCATAAGGTATGACAGAAAAACATAATTACAACCAAAGCGCATAAATAATAACTATCTCACCTTGCATATATAAAATAATAGAAAACTCAATTATAATTATATAAATTTAATATATATATATATATATATATATATATATTTGTTGAAACAATTCATGAATCTAACCGGTCGAACTATTTGCATCTTAAGTTTGATTCATTTATTTAACGAACTCAATTTTTAATTCAAGTTCAATTCATTTCATTTATAAATCAAATTCAACGAACTGGTTATCAAATTAAGTTATTTTTGAGTTTCTTCAATTGATTGTCACCGCTAGGATCAAGTCACTATTTCAACATTTTCATCATCATGCACAATCAAGCAGGCTTCAACTCCACACAACTTGGAAAGTTCAGAGGTTTGTTTTATAAGGACTTTCCTTCTCTGCATGAAAAAAGTTGTCTTGCAAAGATATCTAATTTGAGATATATTTTAAGGTTATTCTTGCACGACCCATTTTCTACAAAACAACCACGTACATACAAAAATTGTCAACAATAAGATATATTATATGTAGAACTTGGACTGTAGTATATAATTAAATTAACAACACAAGATTTCAATAGTAATAATTTAAAAGTTAAATGGCAGAAGGAAGTAGACAGAGAGGAGAACTTGAAAGAGGAGATCAAAGCCTAAGCAAGAGAGTGAGGAAAGAAGCATAGGCGTGAGAAGCTGATGAGGTATGTTCTTAATGTTACCATTGGAAGCTGTTCTGTCTCCCAGCTTGAGTGATATATATTTAACATCCAACCAAATATATTCTCCAAGATATAATTGACTGATAAACAACATTTATAAGATTTGTAAAATTTCAATGCAATTATATCATTAAAACCAATCAATCAAGGAAAATTTTCTTATCGTTCATTTAATGGGTAAATATTGTTGAAACATAATTAATTTTCTCACTATCTATTACATTGATTATTTCTGTCCCTTTTTACCACATCGCATATTTTATCAAATAAATTCTCTCTCTGGTGTTTCTTTATTTTTTCCCGTATAAATTTTTATTTCTTTGTTTTTCCCATTACATCTATCCCTTCTCTCTCTTCTTGCCAACTTATAAAACCTATTACACCAACACACTTTTCTCAACTCTATTTCTTTTTGTCTACCCATCTAAATCTTTATATAAAGTAGACAGTACACAACACAACACTACATTCTCTCTCGGTTTTATAGTAAGCAATGACTTAAAAATTGTCTAAAAATATATTAATAACCCGTAACTTGTTAAAACACTCATTAAAAAATAAGTATGTGAACATTAGCAAGCTATATAACTCAAAATTCTATAAAATATATCAATAATATAATTTATTAACACATTTATACTAAAAATAAAAATAAGAGACCACCTATGTGTATAATAACAAATTCATATATATATATATATATATATATATATGAGATGTATCAAATGAAAAAAAAGTTTAAAGTGAGAAATGAGAAAAATTAATTTTAACTATTAAATTAAAAAAATTAAGATTTTTAATAATTAAAAAATAATGACTGAAATTAAAATCTTAATTTTTAATACATCATCTTTACACATCTATATAAAATACTTTTTATATTAATTATACTATCGATATCTATATAGCAGGAAACATAAAAAGTCAAATTTTTAAAATCGGTTATTAATGAATCTTAAAAGTTAACTTTTTAATCGATAATCGATCATAAAAGTTTATTTTTTATTGATTTTTTAAGTAACTTATTTAAAAAACAATTATTTAAATTATTTATGGTATATTAAAAATTAAGATTTTAATCTCGACCATCAATATTTTAAAATTATAATCTAACCATTAAAATCTATTCTTTCTCATTTGAAATATTTCACATATATGTGCACTAAATATCGATCTTCAATTCTCTTATCGACGATTAAACAATTCACTTCAATTAATTTTATCATCATTAACCAAACAATCCACTTTAAAGGAACCGAATCTAAATTTGGACTCCTCATCAGGGTGTAAATTTAATTTAAAATAGCACCTTTTAGAGTTTAATTTACATTAATTTTGATTACTATCGCACTCTTACAAAAATAAATATATGCAAAGTTACTAGGTGCCAAACACATTTCCTTGTGATTTAAACATTTTGACCAATTTTTGTTTTTTTGAGAAGCAAACATTTTGAGCATGTAATCGCACCGGATGTTGATCCCATGCTATAATATAACAGGGATTTAAAAGCTTTGCACATTATTAACTGATAAACCACACAAAAGAATCAAATCAAAAAAATTTCGCTAAGTTTACAATCCATATGGAAATAACCAAAGTTTAATGGTATATCTTACATCTTAATAATTAAAAAAAGTAATTCCCAGAGGGAAATCTAACAAATACTATACTATCTCAAGCTTAGGCATTGTTGAAGAGTTTCCTGATTCCTGCTTTTTGCTCATCAGTGAGCCTAGTTGGGAACTTGATGTTAAACTTTATCCTCAAGTTCCCCTTCTTTGATGGATCTTTTGGAAGTGGCATTCCTTCTCTTGGAACAACCTCTTCATAATTGGGATGAATAACATTGTTGATTGGTATGGTTAAGTTTCTACCATCTAGGGTAGTGAGGTGCACTGTGTAACCAGTTAATGCCTCTGCAAGAGAAATCTTCTGGGTTACAACAAGGTCGTTTCCATCGCGGGTGAAGACACCGTGTGGTTTCTCGTCGATGACGAAAACAAGGTCTGCAGGTGTCACATTTGGCTGTTCATTTCCCTTCTCGGGGAATGTGATCTTTGTTCCTTTCTTCCAGCCAGGCTTGACATTAATGGTCAAGATTTCCTCTACTGGCATGGTTTTTCTGCACCACAAGGAAAGAGAAAGCATCAATAATCGGTTTGAGACAGAATGAAAATTCACAAGTGATTATCAAAAGAATCAAAAGAAAGTGCAAGTACATTCTGAATGCACATTAAAATAATCCTTGAACATCACAATTTCATTCAAAAATATTATGTATATAAAAATAATAATTAAAGGCCTAAAGGGGCATTGCTCATAAGATGGTAGAAAAAGAACACTTTTCCAGCACAAGGGTTTATAGACTAATGCATTTTTGTCATGTTAGCAAAACAAAACAATTAATATGATTATAGAGTAGAAGTTCTTGATGCAGCAATTTGCCAAGCACTTACTGACTTGTTAGATCAATGACCCTTGTTATTTCAAGCTTAAATTCCATAAATTTTATTACTGGGAACAACAATAAGTACCAAAAATATGTAATGAATTGAAATAAAACACTAATAGAACATCCACCATCACCATCCGTCAAATGCCTCACAGACAAACTGAAGTCATTTTTGTATACTTAGATTTAGAAGTTTAAACCTGGAAAGTTTTCTATATAAAAAATACCAAGGCAAAACTTTTGCAATTAAAACAGTGTTTCAATTCAATTCGAAACTATAGTAAACACTTAAAGAATGTCTTGAACACAAAGATGAGAGGGTGTACAAGCTTTACTTGGTATAATTACTAGAAAGTAGCATGCAATTTTCTTCTTCAAACAATAAAGCAAATGACATTATGAAATAGATGCACCGAAAAACAAAGCAAATCACTCAATAGCTAAAAGAGCATTCACAAAGGACAGCCAATGAGCAAGCATTAGTTCTCAAGTGTAACTTTTCAGGCCAAGCAATCAACATAAGTGAAAATAGCAGATTGCAGTCATGAAAATTGGGATCAATTAGTTTCTCCTTAGTGGAAGCATATATACTTTTTCTTGGCACCAAATTGAAAGTTGAACCATTTTCAGTCATACACAAAACTAACTTATTAGATATCGTATCACATACACAACAACAAAAATTAAGAAAGCTAGAAGATACTCAAACATAGAAGAAGAAATAGCAAGGCAATAACTTCTACTCACCCACTGGCATCAGCAATTTCTCTAGAGATCTTCATCTTCTTTGTAGTCCCTTTATATATCTCCTCCAGAGTGCAGGGCAATTTGTTCTCAATGGGAGCAGCTTTCCGAGGTGCACCTTGACTCATATGTATTCCTCCTCCTTCCCCAAAAGATGCAAACATATCATCACCAAACATCCCACCAGGGAACCTTGATCTCATGCCACCGCCACCGCCACCGCTCCCACCCATTCCACCAAATGGGCTTGAGAACCCAAAGAACTCTGCAAAAATATCATCAGCATTCCTCGGATTAAACCGAAACGATCCCGGCATATCTCCTGTGGAGAAGAAAGTAGTTCCAGTTCCAGCACCACCAGCATCAGGAGGAGGAACTTGACCCTTCAGACCCTCTTCTCCATATTGATCATAGATTGCTTTCTTTTGAGGATCACTAAGTACCTTCAATAATCACAAAAGAAAACAAAGTAAGCACCACCCCCAGATCAACCTCTCTATTAGATTTCACAGTTTCACTCCTAATTTCAGAAGGAAAAAAAAAAACTCAAAATTTTGCAAAACCCTAACGGGATAACATTAGAAATCACAATAGCAGATGAATTGATTCACTCCTGATTTCAGAAAAATAAACCTTGAAGTTTTGCAATTCCCTTATGGAATACTCTATCGAGTTTCGCTATTTCACTCCCTAATTTCAGAAAAAACGCTACAAAATTGCAACACCCCTATTGAAAAAAACATCATAAATCACAACAGAAGAAAAAGAAGTAAGCAACACCCAGATGAAACATTTGATAGGATTTCACTATTCAAGCCCCAAATCCACAAAAGGCTAAGAAATTTGCAACATCCTTATGAAAAACATACCTCATATGCTTCGGAAATCTGCTTAAACTTAGCTTCAGCTTCTTTCTTGTTGTTGGGGTTCTTATCAGGGTGCCATTTCATAGCAAGTTTCCTATAAGCCTTCTTCAAGTCATCATCTTTGGCGCTCCTATCAACCTGCAAGATCTTGTAGTAATCCACACCCATCGTTGGTGTTTCTTCTTCTTCTGCTCTTTTTCTCTTCAGGTTTGCGGCTGTTAATACTCCTTCCCTTGTTATGCTATGTGCTATTATCTCACAATACAACTACTCATAGAACTTGTGCTTAGAATTTTGAGGGAGTTGATGATGATGGTGTCAAAGGAATAAGGTGTTTAAATCATTCGGGTTATTCATGTTCGTGTTTTACAGGCGTAGGATCTCGATCCTGGTGGAAAGTTCCAGAAACGGTTGCCGATGGTTTTCAATTTCTTCTAGGATGTTTCGGTAAATCATTGATCGATTGTAGACTATTATCTAGTTGAAAAAAATAAAATTCTCGATAAATATTTGTTTTCTCTAAAATATTTTGAGAGAGAAATATTAATTATAAAACTAATTTGATCTATCTCGAACACTTATAACGTAATATAATCTAGTTTTGCTATCTAACGTGTATCAAATGATCAATTCAAGTGAATGAAAAATCTAATGTGTAAATAACATAATTTTTTTTAATACATAAAGGTTTATCAAATTTATATATATATATATATATATATATGGGATTTGACTTTTAACCATAAATATAAACAATAAATTATATATTAAATTTATTATAAAAAAATTAATTTGATTTTTGGTCCAAATATTCTAACATGAGAGTATACATATATATATATATATATATATATGGGAATGCAAATGCACATATATCATTTTTTACATAAGTGTATTAATAATCAATACCATAAGTATTTAGACAAAAAATTCATTAAATTTCTTTGTATCATTAAGTTTAATATAAAGATATTATACTAATTTATTATTCAATTTTAAAATAATTATTTCTCTATCCTCTTTCATCTCTATCAACATTAAATTTTCATCTCATAAACAATAAATTATAATTTTATTTTCTTTCTTATCTCTCATTAACATTAAATGATCAATCTTTCTTCTCTCTCATCTATCATCATAATATAAATGTATTATGAATATATATATATATATATATATTAATTTATAATATATATTTTTATAATCAATAACATGTAAATTTTCTTAAAGAAATGATTTTTTAGATGGATTACTTCCTTTTAACAAAGTAATAAAAAATAATTATTTCATTAACATTACAAAAACGTTCTTCAGAAAAAAATAATTTGAGAGAAGAACGTTAAAAATTGTTTCATATATTAACATTACAAAAACAGCATAATTTATCATTATTTTTTACCTTTCTAAAAAATTATTTTTGAAAAAAATTATTTTTCAAATTCATTTAAATAGAACAAATATTATTATTTTTTAAATAAATCTAAAGCAATCACATTTATTATTTTTTAAATAAATATATAATATAATTTAATATTTATGAGAGAAAAGAGATAATTCATAATTTAATGCTTATAAGAGAAGAGAGAGGAGATTGTCTGAAAACTTAATGCTAATAAAGAGGAGAGAGAAGTGATTATTTTAAAATTAAATCATAAATTATTATAATATCCTTAAATTAAACTTACTAACACAAAGGAGTTTATTGGTTTTTTGTCCAAATATTTATGATGTTGGTCGGTAATGTACTCATACTAAAAAAAAATGATATGTGTGCATTAGCATTCTTATGAGTGATAATTAAATATTATCGTTTAACCATACATGGAGGGTTGAGATTTAATGTTAAAAAGTCACATGACTTTTAAAAAACTTATGTGACATTAAATTTTGATCGTTCATATTTGATTATAGGTCCATATTTAATCATTTCACTTTCATATAAAATAGCTTTACATATATATATATATATATATATATATATGTATGTATATATGTAGGAATGTCATTTAATTTGATACCACATATGAAACGAATAAGTATTTAACGATTTTTGCACCATTTAACGGATTAAATCACCATAGACAATGTGTTGCTTTTGGAGTTGCCTTCTTAGTTGATGAGACAACTGATTCATTTATGTGGCTGTTTGAAAAATTCATGGAAGCAATGAGGGGATGTAAACCAAATCTCATAGTGACAGATCAAGATCGTGCCATAAAGATTGCGATAAAGAAAAAAATTTGTTCATCTTCTCATAGATTCTGTATGTGGCATATTATGAAAAAAGTTTCAAAAAATGTGGGTATTTCTTTGAATTCCAATTATGAGTTCCACGAAGTTTTAAATCATGTGTTTGGAGTATAAAGACGCCAAATGAATTTGAAGCAACATGGATTTTCATCATGATTATGTTTGATTTGCAAAAAAATGATTGGCTCTCTCATATTTTACAGTAATTTTATTAATTCCAATGTTTGTTTCTTTGGTTGAATTTTGGATGAGATTTGAGTATGCAATAGAAGCATAGAGGCATAAGGAGTTACTTGTTAATAATGTTTCACTTCATTCTCTACCAATACTTAAGATGGATAACAATTTAGAGAAGCATGGAAGAAATGTTTATACTCATGGGAATTTCAAAAAGAGTTATGGAGTGCATGTCTACAATGTGGAGTTGACAAAAAGAAAGAAAAAGACAGGGAGGAAATAATATATATGATCATAGCGGAGTCAATAGAAAATTATGTGAAGTGGTTTATGATGTCTATAATCATAATGATTCAGTCTCAAGGCATTCCATGTAGACATACACCATGTATTCTAAAGAGAAATTGCTTAAATGAAATACCATGTAATTACATTGTCAATTAGTGGACAAAGTTGGCTACTAGTAAGCCTATTTCTAACGTAGATGGCAAGGTCTTAGAGGGATATTCTAAATTGAAAAATGAGAGGCAACTTATATTAGATGCATGGAATCACTTATTTTCTTGTATGCATCAGGCTGAACAGTCTAAGGAAAAATTGATTCTTCTAATAAATGGAGTTACTGACATTAAAAAAACAATTGATTGAATTTAAGGGAAATTCTATGCATGACAAGACAAAAGAAGTAGAGACCATAGTTTTAAATAGCGGGTAGCGGCCAGTAGCGGCTGACCCCAAAAACGCTATAGCGGTATAGCGGGTAACGGTAAAGCCGCTACTGTGAAGTCCATAAGATGCTTATATAATAAATTATACCACATATATAAATGCTATAAGATAAGAAATCACCCAAAATAGGAGGAAATGAGGAATGAAAAGATAATACTACACATTCAAAACAAGGATTCAAGGAACATAAAGGAAGCAACATACTAATTCATTGAAAGTAATTAAATTAATAACATTCTAGGAACACAAATGATCCAAGTAGAGTCAAATAGAAATTTTCAATGGCTCTTTCAAAGTCAAGAAAGAAAAGAACTAATCAAAATCATCATCAAACATTTCTTGAAAGTCTTCTTCTAGTCCACCCTCGCTTTCTTCATTGGTATCAAGTTTGTAGATCTGTTCATCCTCATCTTCTATGTCTTTGTTATCACCTTATTCAATTTGTTTAACTTTAGCCCTTATTCCACTAGAGCTTGATGGCATAGAAGCAGTTTCCTTCCTTAATCTAGTATGTTGCCTAGTGTAAGTTATAGGCTCATTAACTGCAGTTGCATTAGCAACATCTCCCCAAGTCAAGTTATCATCTTCAAAAACGAATTCATTTTCTACATCTTCACCCATTTCTCCCACCAACCATTAATTACTTTCATCAATGTCTTTTAGGACAATGGGATCAATCAAATCACGGCTCCCAAAACGTTCTTTAAGAGCTTGATTATACTTAATAAAGACTAAGTCTTACAACCTTTGATGCTCAAGTCTGCTTCTCTTCTTAGAATGAATCTAGTTTGTAATTTCCAATAAAGAATATTAGTTTCACAATCATGATATGAAACTATAAAAACAAAAATCATTTAACAAACACTTACATGTTCAAAAGTACTCCAATTACGCTCGCATCCCGATGAGCTACAAGTTAAACCCAACACTTTAACAACAAGGTTTCGCATGTGCTCCATATGACTTCCACCATTGAGTTGTAATACAAATTGCAACAACTTGTTAACATTACAACTTGTCCATCAAAAGCTTAAAGTGATAAAATAAATGTGCTTTTACTTGCCAGGAGCGATCTTATTCCTTTGTCTAATTGTTGCATTCATACCAAAAAGGCCTTCTGCACTCCTATATTTTTCCAATTGTCCATGTATCTTGTCCACCTCTTCCTCATTTGCACTTAGCTTGTCAATGCATTTATACAGTCCAGCCATCAATTCAGCATCATCATCAATCTTTGGATTGGCATAAAAGTATTCAGGATTTAGATAATGGCCTGCAGCATGTAATGGATGATGAAGTTGGCAATCTCATCTTCTATCAATTATAGCAAAGACATCCCTGTATTTATCTTCATTTCCATTGAAAGATTTTTGAATTGCTTCCTAGGTCCTATCCATTGCTTCATATATATATATATATATATATATATATATATATATATATATATATATATATCCCATTGCGGACCTTCTTTCATTATCAACAAGTCTAAGCACCCGCACAAGAGGCCCCATAACCTTTAAAAAATAAATAACATCATTCCAAAATGATGGCATAAGTACAATGTCAGTTGCCCTTTTTCCCTTAAGGTCTTTTGCTGTATTTGATTTCAGCCAATCATCACTTGTGAACATCTTTCAAAGATTATTTTTTGTTTATGAAGGCTTTGCAATGTAAGGAATGTTGTAGCAAATCTTGTCACTCCATGCCTAACTAATTCAGTCTTCCTGGTATACTTCCTCATTGTGTTCAATGCCAATGTGTGATTATAGATGAACCCAACAAGCTTGATGCCTTTTTGTATTGCTTTTTTAACTCTCTCAATTTTTCCAATATCTTCAAGCATCAAATCCAAACAATGTGCAGCACATGGAGTCCAAAACAAATGTTCTCTCCAATTTGCCAGCCAATACATAATTGCTACCATTGTCGATCACTACTTGAACAACATTTTCTCCCCGATCTCTTCAACAAAACTATCTAAAAGCTCAAATAATTTTACTCCACTCTTGACATAAGAAGAAGCATCAATGCTCTTCACAAACATAGAACCGGAAGGAGAATTCACCAAGAAATTTATCAATGTCCTATCTTTCTATTAGTCCATCCATCCGACATAATGGAACATCCATAGTTGGCTCTTTGTACCTCATGATCTTTTAATAAATCCTTGGTGTAATCCAATTCCTCCTTAAGTAGAGGAACTCTATACTCATAATAACTTGGGACCTTTAGACTTGGACCGTAATTCCCAATTGCTTGAACCATGTACTTGAAGCTTTTTGAACGTACAACATTGAAAGGTATTTCATTCGTACTCAACCATGTACTTGAAGCTTTTTGAACGTACAACATTGAAAGGTATTTCATTCGTACACAAAAATTTTTCAATGTATTGAATGGTTCTGGCCCTTGCTTCTTTATTACAAGCATCATTGATGCTTTTTGCCTCTTTCCTTTGCCCACTTTAATGCTTGCTTCTGGTTTCTTAAAAAACAGTAAATCCAAGGGGCCTTTAACTCTCTTGGCAACAACAGTATTTCCAGTAGAGGCTTCACTTGAAGCTGTCTCACTCCTTTTCCCACTTTTGATGTGTTGAATTTCTTGCACCTCTTCTAAGATATCATCATCTTCATGTATATCAACACTATATGCATCCTTTTCAATAAGCTTTTGCATATAAGCATCTTTCAGAGTCTTCTTAATTTCAACTGGGATTTTTTTACAAGGACCCACATCACCCTTCAACCCAATCTGGTGTCTTTTGGCTCTTGTGATGCCACCCGTTGTAACTTTTCCACAAAAATCGCATGTTACATATCTCGTGTTGTTGATATCTTTTAAACTATTCCACTACCATGCCATGTCAAGATTTTCACCAGTGGATTTTACCAATCCGCAAGAACCCACTGGATCAGGATTGTTCTGCACTGCCATGAAACCACTGGGGGTTGTTGCTGCTGCGGTGAAGGCTAAAAGAAGGAGGAGGAGGCAGAAACAAAGCTAATATGAACAACAAGAGGATGGCAGAAACAGAGCAGAAATGAAGAAGGAGGAGGCAGAAACAATTAAAACAGAATGAAGAAAGAAAGGAACCAAACCTACTGTGTGAAGCACGAACGAACACAAAGGAACAACAGAGAAGACGACAGGAAAGCAGCAGAGCAGCAAAGCAACCTTCGGGAGAGAAAAAATAACGCACACTGCAGAGGGAGGGAGAAAAGTGAAGAACTGGATCAGATTGCAGAGGCTAGGCTTTTTTTCAGAGAAAAAATAAGTCCAGACTACCGTCACTTATTGCTGGACTTTTACCCTTTTACCCTTAAGTTTGGTTTAATTTTCAAACCACTGCCCCCGATACCAAAAAATCCTCTGCAACTGCTTCTCTTCACTGTAGCGCCGTTATTGCGCCACACCTTGCTGCCAGCAGCTCCTTCGCCACCAACCGCCACCGGTCGCTACCGAAAACTGTCGCGGTGCGGCACGGACATAGCGGCTGGGTGCCGCAACCCCCGCCCAGTGCAATATAGCGTGCAAAAGCGCCGCTTTTTAAAACCTAGGTAGAGACTTTCATTGGATGCAATCTTCCTAAAGATGTGAAAATTCATCCACCAAAGTGAAGACAAATCCAGTAGCTCATTCTTCTTAGCCTGCAAAAGTTGAAAGACAAGAAAATAAGATTTAACCAAATGTATTCAACAATGATCTTGACAGTGAATGTAGGGATATCCAAATTAGGTAAACCTTTTAGCCTAATGATGGTTCTATTCTCAAACTTTATTGCCAACACTCAATTTTCATGTCCAAAATACACACACAAAAAACAATGTGCTATGGATAAAAGAATTTGACAGAATAAAGACGGCATGAAGTACAATGTACATGGGCTAATGCAAGTTAACTAGCTATTTGTTTTGGTGCCTTTGTCATTAGAAATTAATACCAATTTTATTTTCTTTTATCGTGAAAAAAAAATGAATGCAAAAAAAAAAAACTACAAGCTATTAAACATATTAACAATATGCATAAATTACTTGGGGCTACACATATATTACTTGATGTTTATCCTTCCATCTGTAATCCAGAAGTAGTGCTACAATGGACAACTTCCTATGTATACTATTTGAATTTGATAGGGGAAAAAAAACAAACATAGAAGGTAAAATGAAACTTGGGGCTACATATTTTGTCCTCCTATATATAATCCAAAAGTAGTTCTACAATGAGCAACTTCTTATGTATACTATTTGAATTTGACAAGAAAAAAAGTCGCTAACAAATCAATTGGGTGTAGTTGTCACACAAGTGCAAATAACAAGTCTAGAAGCATAGATATAATAACAATACCATGTTTGTTGACACTATGTTGGAGAAGGGAGACACAAACTGGAACCTCCCACGCAAAGCCCTATAAGTGTGACTATGATTTGTAATTGATTTCCTTAACACGTTGTATTGGAATTAAAATTGAAAAACAAGAAGGAACAAAAAAGGAAAGGGAAAGATAGAAAACAAACATGACTGATCCAACATGTTAAGGAATTGACGGCTTGATCGTAGAGAAAATCATAGGGCAACATCTTAGTATTTGGAGTCGTCTAACCCACTGAGCTTCTTTTCAGAATACGAATTAGATGCAGCCAGGGTGATAGAGTTGAAAGCAAATGAGGAAAAAGGTCGAGGTTGCCAGCATGAGGAGATTAGAAAACAAAAAGGGAAACGTGAAAAAGTCTGTGAGGCTGTCACAAGCAGTTGTAGAATGGGACGTTTAAATGAGAGAAAAGAAATAGGGGATGTGAGTTATGAGAGTCACATGACTATTTTAAGTGAGGTTTTAATCTGGTCGAGGTAGTGTGTAAGTGGTGTGTTTTGACCCGATTTATATTAAAAAATTTAAAATTATATTATATATACATGTATAACTAACATTATTTAATCAAGAAAAGTTCATCCATAATTCCATACTCAAAAATCCAAAATAACAATTGAAATATTAAAGTTAATAACACAAATAAAATGTATTAATAATAAAAAAGAGTGTAAATAATAACTACCTAAATTAAAACACAAGTTCGATTTTTAATAAATAAAATGTGTCAGAAACCCGTTTTGAAATACAAAATAGAAACTCCAGAAAACAATAAAATGAGTACAGGAAGAAATATCTGGTCAGATTAGGCCCAACTAAGAAAAAACCTTAATCCCCCAATATATATATATATATATATATATTCTTCTCTTCCTCTTGTGCCCCCACCCTATATATATATATATATATATATTCTTCTCTTTCTCTTGTGCCCCCACCTACATTCTTCTCTTCCTATTGCGCTTCATTCTTCTACATTGCTATCCTCTTCCTCTTCTATCATCACCGACATCGTGCTTCCACCTTCTCTACCTTTGTCGCAGCCCGCAGGTGTTCTCTCTCTCTCTCCCTCCTAGCCTCCTACTGTAAAGAAATCCAAAGCCTCCTCTTCCAAGAAGTTCGACCCTTTCCAGGAAGTCGTCAATGGTTTCTGCCTTTCTGGTTTCTATTTTGCAACAACGGTGGCGATGACAACCAAAATGTGAAGCGATGACGTGGTGGGTTGGCAGTGACGGTCGAAGCGTGAGAGCGTGAAGGCGACAAAATGAAAGCAAAACTCAGACCAGGTTTCAAAAACCGGTTGAATCACCGAGTCGCTGCAAAACCATTTAGGTCTAGCTAGGTCATCCCGGACAAAATGCACAACCAATCCAATAGCCAAATCGGCCCAGTTATGCCACCAGGTATCGATTCAGACCAATTTTGACAACACTTATATATATATATATATATATATATATATATATAATCTCCCTACATTTAAAATAAAGATATAATATCACTTATAAATAATTGCTTAAAAACTTAAAATATTCTTTTGGTTCTTTATGTTTTTAGTAATTAATTACTAAAAATTCATCTTTTAGTCCTTTTAAATTTGTAATGTTATCTGAAATGGTAGAGGTGTAAGTAGATTTGACCGCTATTGTTCCTACCAACGGACTAACACTTTTTTATTCTAAAAATGTCTTTTCCACGCAATCATGATTCCATTCTATAAGTGCATACAAAACCCATAACAGAAACATGTTTTCATTGTAGTGTAGAGGGTGTGAACAAATTATACAACAAAAACATGTTTCTATTTTAGATTTTGCATGCGGAAGTATGTTTCCATTGAATATTTTATATGCACCCCCTTTGTATAATAACGTGTTTTCGCATACAAAATCTAAAACAAAAACATGTTTTCGTCGTGTAATTCACACCCCATTTTTATACAATAGAAACGTGTTTCCATTAGTTATTTTTTGACGAAAAATTAATTACATAGATAAGTTACATATTTTACTTGAATTATTTTTGATACAAATTATATTAGTGATGACACACATCACCATTTTTAACAATAATCAAATTAATTGTTACATAAATTACCTTTTTATTTAAATTTAAATTAATGATGACATAAATTACTTTTTTTAATTGAAATCAAATTAATATCATGAATTTTTTTAAGGGGAATATCATGAATCGATTTGATTACAATTAATAAATATAATTTTTATAATAATTAATTTGATTACCTTTATAAATGATAACTTGTATCCAATTAATTTAGTTTTAATTTAAAAAATACATTGAGTACTATTAAAAATGATAAGTTATATCATAATTAATTTAATTACTTGAAAAATGTAATTGCATTTTTAATTAATAAAAAATATAAAAAGATTACATAACACGATTTTGTTGTGCTCTTTGTCAAGATGCACAACACAATTATATTTTCATTGTGTTTTTTTAATCCAAAAAAACACACAACAGAAATACGATTCTGTAATGTGTCTCAATGAAGATCACCACGGAATCGAGTTTTCATTGTGTATTCATTTTTAAAAAAAATACAAAATGAAAACACAATTTTATAGTGGTCGATAAAATAAAGATAGTGACAGTCGATAAAAACCACCACTATGTTAAATCAATTATTTCAGTATTTAAAAATTAACAGAATGTTAACATTTCTATTGACAATATAAAGAAATGACCAAAATGAGACATTTTAGTAACTTAAAGGATTAGAGTGAAATTTTTAAAACTTAAATGTACCATAGTGAAGCAATTAACAAATATAATGGACCAAAAATGACATTAAGTCACTATTTTATATTATTGAATTCCTATAAATATTTTTAGTTAATTTAATATTTTTTTTGTATGAAATAAATAAAATAAAAAGCATGTATAATAATTATAAATTTAACATATAATATATATGGTAATATATTATTTAATTGATATAGTTAATTTTTTATTAACTCCATGTTGATTTTATTTCTGCATAAAATAAATTAATAAAATATATAAAATAATTATAATTTTAAATTGAATCAAGCTCTTTTTAAAAAATTAAATTGAACTAACAAGCTAAATTTCGTAAATTAAAATTGAGTCAAATTTGAGTTAAAAATAAAAATTGATATCAAATTCGAACTAAACTTTAAATTGAATAATTTTTTTATCCTTGTCAAGTTAAACAAGCTCCACTCATTTTCAGCACCAATGGTTACCAACAACTCTACTATCTTGTTTCATTGAATTGGCAACACTTGTGGATCATAACTCCATGTCTCTCTTTCTATCCGATTTATGTACTTATTGAATTGATGATTAAAAATTTCCTATGCTTGAATATGTTGTATTTTTAATGTTTTGTGAAATGGTTAAAATTAAATTTGGAAGCGCCTTGAAACATTAGGCCACATGTTGTTCTAGTTTCTAGTTTGAATTTTCAAGTTATGATTGCGTACGAAATGTAGCTACCATTGTGGTACTATAGTGTTATTTGGATGTTTCTTTTTCCTGTAGGAATATGCATAACATCTTTGTGTTGTCACTTGTCACTACATGATGTTGAGGTTGAGGCAGGTAGTGACTTTTTGTCGTGAACTAATTTTTTCAGTCAGTTGTTCTTGATTTTTTTCCCCCTAAACTTCAATAGTGTCGACAACCAGTTTTGATGGGGCTTGAATTCAAGTGTTGGAATTTTAATTTTAATATTGTGCAATCTATTATTTGATAAATTCTAGTTTTTTGGATTTTGGGAATTGGGGATTCGGGCTGTGTCTTTTTTTTTATAAATTAAAATTATTGTAGGGACAGTTAAAAATTGCTCTACGTTAAAATTAATTGTTTCTAATTATTAAATTCACAATTTTTAACTGTCATTATTTTTATAAAAAATACCAGTGTTAGTTTGAAAGTGACAGAAGGATCCAATTAGTTTCTTTTTAAAACTTTGAGACGAAAATGAGAATTATAAAACATAAAGGAGCAACTCAATAATTACTAAAAAAAATAAAAGACCAAAAGAATATTTCAGCCTAAATAATGTTATATCAGTTCATCTAAAATTAATATATGCATCCAATCTTATATAAATTGCTAATTATCCTACGTGTGAGTGAAATGGTTTAAGCAACATTATGCAATAATAATGTCATACAAATTTTATTTCAGAAATACTTATAGAATTAAATGATATTTATATTTAATGGAATTACTTGTAATTCAAGAAACAAATTTTGAAGCAATAGGTGTTACTTAAATTGTTATTAATTCAATGTATGCATCCACTTTTATCAGAAATGAATCAATATATTATTAATAAACATTACAATAAATTTAAAATATAAAAATTAACAATTAATACATCTAAAAGTGAATTTATATTTAATTAGGACCAAAACTATATTTTCATTTATTTCTTATAAAATACTTGGGTAATATAACATTTTTTAGACAAAAAATGAAGTAATTAGTAATTAGCAATGTAGTTCAGTAAAAAAAATTAGTAATGTAGTTTTTTTTAATAGAGTAATGTATTTATTAGAAGGCAAATAAATAAATTTGGATTCATGGTGTAGAAAGAATACGATGTATACCAATGCTATTGCTATTGTAAGATCTTACATGAATCCTAGTATAGAAATAGAATCCACCAAATAATAAAAAAGACTATTTAATAAAATCTACATGAGTTTTGTCCAATAACAATAAGTATATCAAAAAGAGATATTTTAAACAAATATTTCAAACATCGCTCTCAAAAGAATGAAACAAACCTCATTTCATTAATTACAATAACATTGATACAATAATGAATGCTAAAAAATGTTTCTGCATTAACATAAAAACTACAAGTCATAGTTAATAGTTAAAGAAGAAGAGATACTAAATTAACTTGTCTACATACTAAACTCACATAAGAGTTGTTAATCAAATGAAACTTAGTGTCACATAAATACAGTGAAATCAAATAGATTGTTGTCCTCCACAAGCTTGCATAAAAGTATTGGGGAAGTATTAGGCCCTCTTTGAATACAAATCAAAAGTGTTTAATTACTTTTGAGAAATTCTTTATTAAAAATATAGTATTTTTAAAGTAAAGAAATTCTTAAAAAATTCTTCTAATCTTATCCAAACAAGCTTTTGGTAATATATACTTTTGTAGTACACTTTTTTAATATACTTTGAGCAAATTATACTCATACTAAGATTATGACTTATTAGTCTCGCACCCGCTCCTTCTTTGACCCCTGCACAAACCTTCGTTATTGTTTAAATTGTGTAACACTTAAATCCCCTGCATCGTGTTAGTTCTGTTAATCCAAATTCATAGCATGTGAGACACATGTTTGTTTGATGAAATTTTAAGATAAATATACCCTCATCTTCTTCCGTGAAAAACAAAAACAATGCATTCTTGTTTCTAGGTTTTTCGTTATCATAGATCTAAACATATCATAGATATATAAACATCAAGATTGCAAATTGAAACACTAAACATCAATTACATATCTATAAATTATAGAACAAATCCAAAAAGGAAGATCCAAATATGAATTACAGAGCAAATCCAAAACCAAAGGAGAAATAATCGGTCTATAAATTACAGAGCAGATCCAAAAATCCAAAAAGGGAGATCCAAAAGAGGGACAACAATGACATATCCAAATATGAATTAAAAATCAAAACGAAAAAATAAAAGGAGAAATAATCAGATTAAGAAAATAGATCAAAACCAAATAGATCCAAAATATTTCCTTCCGTTAACAGTGCAGAGAGTCTCGATGTTGCTAATGTGGTGTGGCATGCCTTCCAAAGCTCAAAGTTGAAACTCATTGACTCGGACATGTTGGCTTGGGATAACACTGAAAGTGCAGAACTCTTGAGGTCAAAGCGATGGATAAGAAGTGGCTTACACGTGTTCGACAATGATGTTGAAGTAGTCCGCGATTTGCGCACGCAGATCAGAGGTTTGGAAGCGGATCTGATCCTAAAGGTGGACGAGGGCGGCGTCGACGACAATGGCGGTGGTTCCTACGCTGTAAATGTTGAGATTGCGAGTTTTGGACGTGACTTTGTAGTGCGAGAGCCACTGCTGCACGAGTTTGGAGAAGATCTCTAATGTCACTTTGCTAAGTTCCATTGTGGTATTAACAAGTGAAGAGTGCGTTGGAAAGTGGAGGAAGGAAGTTTTTTGGAAGTGAAGGGGATTTTCTCTGCTGTGTATTTAAAAAAAAATTGAACACCTTCGCTTAAAGAAGAGGAGCAAGAGTGCAAAAGAAAAATGCATTTTAAAGGAAGGAGTTTAAGAAAATGTTTGGATACGAAGAAGTATTTTTGAGAATTTATCTATTAAAAAAAGTATTATATTTTTAGTAGAGAAATTTTAAAAAGTACTTTTGACTTGTATCCAAACAGATCCTAAGTGTAATAAATCTTAATTTGTGTGAGTTAATTTATTCATATATTTTTGGGGTAAGGAAGCAAGCCAAAGTGACCCATAATCTATGACTTCTAAGTTTATGTTAACAACCATTATTTGAGCATTTACCTAACTGTATCTTTGAATCTATCATAAAAAGTTTTTTTTTTCTCTCAAATATAAGCAAAGCTCACTTATTTATAGTTTCTATTTAAAATATCTTTTATTTAATAAGGTTAATAATTTTTTTATGTTTGATATTAAATTTTAATGAATGATAGTTTAGGAACAAAATATTTTTTAATTGAAAATGACACAATTTGATGAAGTTAACTAATTTTGTTAATAAGTATGAAATGTCTTTTTTTACTTATAATCGATATTTATATAAAAAAAATAAGTATCTTTTTTTCAAAAAAATATGCTTCCTATCTTATATAAATTGCTAGTTATCCTACATGTGAATAAATTGGTTTAAGCAACATTCAGT